>CM021105.1:289330265-289589428 GCA_007115665.2 Sequoiadendron giganteum | reverse complement strand
ATGCCTTGACAACATTATTTTCTATATTCAAGAAAAATATGAATGAGAGAGATACCATTTGGATTTAACCCTTGGGATATGAAATCAAAGAAGAAGAAGAAGCTGAAGGATATGTGCAACTGTTATTGAAGATTCCAAAGGATGCCAATGAACCCCAGATTGGCACATATTTAGAAAAGTCTATGGAAGTGCATTTGGAGCACAAAAAAGCTAAAAGGAAGAAAAATGTAACTAAAATGCTTAGAAAATCTGGTTTCACAAATGAACAGATAGCACAAGGAAGAGATCATGGAGAACTAAAATATGGAGAATCATCTAGCGTAAGGAGATCTGGCAGGATCCCTCCTTCCATACCAACTTCTGGTCTGGCTGTAGTAAAGATTGAGCCCAACACCTTTGACAAAGACAAAGGCCCTGGCCCATTTGGACCCACTACCAGATCAGACAAGTGAAAAGTTGTTCCTTCGGTAATGCTTGCTAAGTGAGGAAGAAAAGAAAAAGCTACGAGGGAGAAGAACATGAGCGTTACTGATGATCAGGAGGAAGAGGAGGAAGATCCAGCTACAAAACTGACAACAAAGAGAAGGGTGAGTATTTCCTTTGATGAAGGTGCATCTCAAGAAACCAGTGTTGGATCAAAGAAATTGCACTATGTATCATCCTCAGATAATGATGAAGAGTAGGACTTGAGTGATTATGAGGAAAAAGTAAAGAAAGAAAATTTTATAGAGGAAGTCTTTCCGGATTAGACTGTCTCTCCGATAAGACTTGGTACCCCTCTCAAACTAGAAGCCCTGGTGAAAAATATAGTGCATGAAGAAAATATGATGAAACCCATTGCAGAAGTGTATGATTTAGTAGGTGAAGAAGATAAGGAAACAATAATAATGACTAGCATTAAATATGCCATTATATTGGAAGTTAAGTGGGATAATGTTAAGTGTGATGTACCTAAAAAAGTGTGAGAAGTAATAATGAACAGAAGAGTAGAGGCGGTTGAGTTGGAAGAGAAAATAAGAGCTAAAGCATATAAGGAAATTTCATCCT
This sequence comes from Sequoiadendron giganteum, assembly GCA_007115665.2. Classification (NCBI taxonomy): domain Eukaryota; kingdom Viridiplantae; phylum Streptophyta; class Pinopsida; order Cupressales; family Cupressaceae; genus Sequoiadendron; species Sequoiadendron giganteum. The sequence continues at coordinate 289,588,381 of CM021105.1, read as the reverse complement.
CTCTATCTCCAGGTGATCTTGAAACTTTGAAGAAATTTTTTGTTAACTTGTTCCAGATGAATAAGAGAGTTAATACTCTGATGACCAAAGATAAGAAAGAGATCAAGAAAATAAGGAAGGAAACAATAGATTCTATCAGAAGTACAGTTTTCAGGTATGGTATTCTTGGTGCATCTGGTATGACACTTGAATCAAGAAAATAAAATTCTACTGAAGTCAAAGAAGATCCTCCTTCCGGTACTGCTGATGAAAACATACCTTTGGAAATGAATGTCCTTGATATCTCTCTAGAAATAGGTAGTACAGATGTTCTATCAAAAATTAATGTTGTTAATGAGGCTCTAGAAATTGAAAGACAGGTTGAAGAAAATGTTGAAGTAGAGATTCATGATGTTAGCCCTTCGGTACACTTTGAAGAGGAAAGAAATAAAGTTGAAGAAGTGAGAAGAGAAGTTTAAAATGAAGAGGAAAAGATAGAAGAGGAAAAGATAGAAGAAGGGAAGATAGAAGAAAAGGAGATGGAAGAAAAGAGAGCAGAGGAAGAGATAACTGAGGAAGAAGAGAGAAATGAGAAATCAGATGAGCTTGCTGGTAAGAATGAAGTATTTCAACAGGTTGTGGGATCACAAAAGTCCATTGGAGAATCCTCCTCTAGTCATGATGTCTTGAAGGGATTACTATCTAAGCAGAAGAATTCCAACCGGTAATTCCATCGGAACTCCTATAGCTTCCCATGAATCAAGGATATGTGGACCTGGATAAAATTTCTCCTATACATAAAATGATGTTAGGTGATGTATTTCATGCATCCAACAGAAGAGAAATTCTAGAAATGCACCAAAAGGGAAATAAGCTCATTGAAGAAACCATTATGGCTTTGCAAGAAGTTACACCTGGTATGTCTATAGATACATCTCTCACTCCAATTGAGAACCTGAAAATTCTTATAGGACTCCTTCAAGGAGCATACCACTGGAATTGTTGAGGAAAAAAAAAAGGATGTTGAAGAGAAATTGGCTGAGAAAAGGCTATTGATCCTCCATGACAAGTGTGGTTTGGCACATACCAATGTAGAAAAGAGCCTTGAATTTGAAGCTAATTTTATGTTTTCCTATTACATAAGCTGGCCTGATGCCACATAAAGTATAAAAGATCTTATGGACTCAATTGAGTCCTAGTTGAATACTATTTCAAGTACTTACAATGTATCCATGGATAGAGACAGATCAACTTGGAATGCCATCTCTATGCATAGAGAATTTTTTTTCATGTTATAGAAGTAGAAGGAAGGGATAATAATTTTTTTTGGTTTGCTTGGTGATAATATGAGGATGGAGTACACTCTGGTAGCCAATGCTTTGGCTAATGCTAAGAATTTGGATAAGATAAATTTGACCTCGGATACTCTGAATGAGGCTTAAGAAAGTCTTATTGCTTTGGAGTCTTTGAAAAGAATGCTGACATTTGCTAAACAAACTTGGGAAAATGGTAAAGTAGCTTGGCAAGGCATTCTTTAGGAGCTTCAAAGTGCTCCTTCCTTTAGGTAAATCTTTTCTGGTTTTTACATTGTTTGGGTTAAACTCCTCAGGGGGAGTTTAGTATTTTGATTCTCTATACTGTGCACTCTGGACCATATGTACATATTCATTTTTTTGATTTCCTTTTTTCCTTGATGTCAAAGGGGGAGAGAAGAAAGAGAAATAGAGTATACTTTGTACATAGGAAGTCTGTAAATTCTTTTGGCACATGTTGCCATCAATGAAAGGGGGAGATTGTTGGAAGAATGAAGAAGAACACATATCTTGATATATCTTTTTGTTGTCATTGATGTTACCATGATATTTGAGTTGCAACTACAAGATTTAAAGCCATATTGATCCGGTATTCTGAACCTATAATGCAAATTTGTCCTTTGGTATTTTTCTTTGGATTTCCCCTCCAGTGATAGTTTTTACTTCACATTTTGGGAAATGGTTCTTGAATGAGAAAGGCATGCATGGAAAAGATCTTGTGTGTTCAAGTTCTTGTGTTTTTTGCCGATATCATTTTGTTGTTTATATATTTTATATTAGGTCTATTTCTGGCTGACCTAATGAGCCATTGAAGTTGTAATAGATTAAATCTTGTTTGGATGATCTGTGTTGACATGGTGTAGTGTGCTACACATTTGAATTATCTTTGAGAAGTTTTGTATTTTCTTGAAGTCGACTGAAGTGATTCTTGTGATCAAGTAAGCCATGTATATACATGATTATTTAGAGATGAATTTGTATGAGTTTTGGTGTATGAGAATATTGGTAGATTGTGTTTGGATGCAAAAGGACTGAATATTGATTTGCTAGCTTACGAATTTCTTGAGCTACAAAGGAAATGAATCAACACTTGTGGTGTACTTTCATTAGTTCATTTATCGCTGTAAGCCATTTTTGGTTCTATATCACTTGTAGGTAGTGAGCCTCTCTTTTGGACAGTGAGTCCTAATAGTGAGCCACCCATTTGTAATATCTTATAATCGGTTATACTCTATTGTGAGATAATCCTCACCATGGTTTTTTCCATACTGAGTTTTCCATGTAAAAAATCTTGGTGTTCTTGTGTTATGAGCTTCATGTTCTATTAATACTTCTTCTTATCTTAATTATCATATGTATTGGATTAATTGGATGGTATTTGTTCAATAAGTTTAAGAAGATACTGATTCACCCCCCCTCTCAGTATCTTGGATATTCAACACATTTCCCAGTTACTAAATAGTTAACAATATCAACAAACCAAGGTGATTGAACTGATATGGAAAATAGGTGTTCATCAGGAAATGCATCTTCCACTGGTTCATCATTTCCCTACAAAACCATTCTAGACAAAAAGTCATCCACAACATTATCTTTATTTGGTTATCAACTATTGTTATATCAAATTCTTGTAATAACAATAACCATCGAATGATGCGTCCTCCCATCACAAATTTATTCATAAGGTATCAAATAACTACATGGTCTATATGCACAAAAGCTTTGTAACCAGTAATATAATGTCTAAATTTGTTAATGACATAAACAACTGCTAAAAATTCCTTTTTAGTAGTGGTATAATTCTGCTCGGTTGGATTAAGATTTTTACTTATTGTGATCCTAATAAAATGCTACTCCTAATGTGAGATGTTAGATAAAATACTAATGATGCAATGTGAAGAAGTAAAAAAATAAAAGGGCACCTCAACAAGATTAGCCTAAGAAAAAGGTGAAGCAAAGGAGTAAGATGAAAACAAATGACGATTGAAATGTGTTATACCTTTCCTTTGCTGCTCCTTCCTTGGTTGGCCCTTTGATGCTTCAAGAATTGTGTGCTCCTTGGATGGAAATGGGATTGAATGAATGCAAGATGAATGGATGCATTATGGATTGATTATATAAGTGCTAAAATGGATGAGAGCTTGAATGGCAATTTTTCAAGAGTTTTGTTGCAAAAGACTTGATCCTCTAAAATGAGGGAAATGAGGGGGTATTTATAGGCTAATTGGAATTCTCTAGAAAATTCAACGGTTGGGATTGATCCAACAAGATCAAGATGAAGGGCTATGGTGAGTTGAGGACTCACAAGCCCTCACATCTTGACATGTGGAATGTGAGATGTCTTAAGGTGGAGTGATGTGGAAATGAGGTGGAAGGGAAGTATATGAGGTGGATCTTGGGGGATGAGAAGATTCCTTGGAGGAATAAAAGTGAATTAAAAATTCACAATGATTGGAAGAATCTAGTGGATAAGAGAGGGTCTCCAAAAAGCTGGAGATTTGTCACATGTGGGTGATGTGACAAGTCCAAGGTTCTAGAAGCCCTTGGCACATGTGAAGTGACAAGTCAAGGCTTCTAGAATCTTGCATGGGGGATGGGGAAGACCTTGGAAAGATAAAAGTGATTTAAAAATTCATATGGGGAAGAGAGGAACCTTGGGAAAATAAATGTGAATTAAAAATTCACATGGGGAAGAGAGTCCAGGCTAAAAATGGTAAGTGGGAAGGTTGAATAGAAAAGGTAAGCCAAATGTGGCTAATGATTCTGATTAAGGTTGTGCAAACACAGGATTAGGATAATTAATGAGAGATTAGAGGCAAGTGGGAGATTATGGAGGATGTGACACTTAATCAAGATTAAGTGGTGTACATCCTAATCACAGATTAATTAATTTAATCCAGATTAGAAGAGGGTTATGGAGAAAGTGACAAGGAGAGAGAAAAAGATGAATCAAAAATTGGTTTTAATTCAAATGGGTTAAAAGACTAAATTAAATAATTTGTGATATTTATTTAATTTAGAGAAGAAAAGGGGTAAGGTAAAGTATTAAATTTATTTAATTACATACTTTAGGAACCTTAGGCAAAAAAAGAAATAATGATTAAATTTATTATTTAATCACTATTAATGAAATAGATGAATAGAGTAGACGATTTTGACCATGTAGAAGTCGTCAAATTTAGATGTCTACACTTATAAATGGCATGCATTGCTCCTGACTCGTTCTTTTGTCCAAGAACTACTCTGATCACAAAATTAGATGCATCTACATTTATATGAAAAGGTTCACCCCAGACTGGTCTAGCTATGATAGGTGAGGTTGTTAGGGCATGTTTTATTTCCTCAAAATATTGTTGACACATTGGAGTCCAAAGAAATTATGAATCGTTCTTTAATAAATTAAATAGAGGACCTGCAACCTTACTAAACCCTTCTATAAACCATTTGTAATAACCAACATGTCCTAAAAAGCTTCTTACCTCAGTCTAGTTTTGAGGAATTGGAATTTGCAAAATAAATTGAATCTTTTTAGGATCTACCTTGATTCCTTCTCTTGATACATGATGTCCTAGCACAATTCCTTCTGTCATCATTAACAAAATTTTCTCATGGTTGAATGATAGCCTATGCTCTTTGCACCTATTCAAAAATTTATTCAGATTATTCAAATACTCCTCATAAGTTTTACCATGGACTATAAAATCATCCATGTATACTTCCACACATGTTGCTGTTAAATCTGCAAAAATATAGTAAGCACACACATTGAAAATTTGCAGGTGCATTATACATCCTGAAAGGCAAGACCCTATAGGAATAAGTACCCCATGGGAAAGTAAAAGTTGTTTTGTCTTGATCTTCCAAAGTTACCTGGATCTGGTTATACCCACTAAAACCATCAAGAAAAGAAAAATAAGTGCTTCCTGAAAATTTATCCAATACTTGATCTATGAAAGGTAGTGGAAAATAATCTCTCTTGGTAGACTTGTTCAATTCTTTGTAATCCACACATACTCTCCATTTTGCCATTCTTCTTTGGCACTATGACAAGTGGAAAAACCCATTTACTATCTGAAATAGGATAAATGAATCCCACCTGGAGTAGTTTTTCTATTTCCAACTTCAGAAAATCCCTTAGTGCAGGGTTAATCCTTCTTCGAGCTTGTCTTGTAGGTCTCGCATCCTCAATGTAAATGTGATGTGTACATATATACAAATGGATTCCTTTCATATCCTTATAATCTCAAGAAAATGCTTCAGTATTCTTCTCTAAAATTTATTTTAGATCATCGTCTTGCTTAGTTGACAAGGATCCATTAATGAGTAAAGGTTTATCTGTTTGTTCTAATATTTGTTTAGTCTTATCTTGAAGATTAGAGAGTTCTCCAATCAAAGTATTCAAAGGAAAAGGATGTGGAAAAAGTTGATAGAGGAATTGGTTATGATCTGAGTCAAGATTCATGACATTAGTTAAAGGACAATGATCTTGATCATCAATAACATCATGAATTTCAATATTTCCTTCTTCCTCATCCATACATTCTTGATATTCTTTCACATGTTTAGTCAATATTACTATTGCAACTTCTCTAACCTCATCATCTTCTGAATTAAAATAATCAATCCAGCTTTGGTTTTTAGATGAAAAAGAGGGTTTTTCTAGAGGGTAAATGAATAGTTCTTTTTGTCGGATGCTAGTCGAAATATTCATGCTTCTAGACCTACAATCAATCAGGGCAATGATTGTTGCCAACCATGGTCTCCCCAAAATTATTCGATAGCCTGAATTTCTTTGCTTGCTTTTTAAAACAAGGAAATCATCTGGATATCCCCATGTATTGATGGTAACAATGATATCCTCAAGAATTCCCTCTGGTTCGGCAATGGATTGATCTGCTAATTGTAAAACTGTAGTTGTCGATTGTACATTTGTGATCCGTAATTTATCAGTTGTTTCAATTGTAACAACATTTATGGAAGCACCTAAGTCAATAAGAACATTTAGAATCTCAATGCCATTAATGCTTAGGGTGATCACTGGACTTCCAAGATCACCATACTTCTGAGGGATGAACTTCCCTGACAAAACATCAGAAAGTTTTCCTCCAATTTGAATGGTAGGATGTAACTTCTTTTTCCTGCAAGGTGTTTTGACATACAAAGATTTAACTACTTGGTTAATTTTTGGTATATCCCGGATAGCTCTCAAGAGTGGAATTTCAATGTTAATTTTTTTGAGCTCTCTGATAATGTGGGAATTTCCATATCATTCTATTTATCCTCAGTTTGTTTTTCAACCACTTTTTCTTGTTGAAGGCGTTTAGGAAATGGTGCTTGTTTATCAGAAGAAATGTCTTCATTCCTCTATAATGTGTCCTTCAGCAAATCTAATTGCTATTTACCTTTAGTAAAACCAGGTTGTGATGGTACCAAACGAGTCCTCAACTGAATATCTTTTGTCAATATTGTTTAGCCCAACTGTATTAGGATCAACATTGTAAGCTGGTTGTTGAGGTTTAAGATTTTTAGGATTGGGAACTGGTAGAGCAATTTTTTGAGGTTGGTTCATTGCTTCAGAATTTGTAGGTTGTGTAGGACCAGGAAAAAATGATTAATTTTGATTCCAAGGTCTTCTCGGTCATTGATTCTACCATTGATTATTTTGACTAGGCTACCATTGTGGTTGATTAGATTGCCACTGATATTGATTAGGCTACCACTGTGGTTGGTTCCATTGAGGATTAGCCCATTCGAGTTGTCCCCAAGGTGCTATCCAAGGTGCTGGCATAGAAGGAGGTGGAATAGGAATTTGTTGAGAATTCCAATGAGATTGCCGATTCCACTGACTAGGAGGATTCCATTGATTCGAACCCAAATTAGAATTATTTCTAGGATCAGATTGTCCTCCAAATTAGTATTAAATTACCTTTGTCCTATATAATTGAGTTCTTCTTCTACAAGTGTAGATTGAGAAGGTTTCTTCAAATAATTTTTAATCTTAGGAAGGAGATTACATTTTCCAGTGGAATGTTTCTTCTCACAAATATCACATAAATCTACTTGATTGAGAGGACATTCCCATAATGGATGTTTGTCTCTACACTTACCACAATATATAGCCAATAGTTCAATTGTTCTTTTGTCAGGCTAAGAATTGAGGTGGATAAGGAGATCGATTTTTAAATTTTCTATTTCCTCCATGACCTTAGAAACATCAGAAGAGGAACCCCTATTCTTCTTCCTATAACTTATTCTTGTCCTTGAATAGTTCTTACAAATCTCAACTATTTCTCCAAAAGTGAGTTTACTGATGTCTCCTTTTCCTATCAAGTTCAAAGCATCTCTTGAATCATCATCAGTTCCTTTTAGGAAAATGGACTTATTGATTTCTTCATTTGACCCATTCCCACATCTTTTCAAAACAAACTAATATCTATCCACATAATCCTCTAAATTTCCTCCTCCAACTGTCTCATTTTAAACAGTTCCTCTTTCCTATCCCTAACCCGAAAGTAGTCCTGATATTTTTCCAAGAAAATTGTTTCCATTTATTCCCAAGAGTTAATGGAATTAGCATTTAAGCCCATGAACCAACACAAAGTTGATTCCTTTAGAGTGGATGGAAATAGTTTCAATTTTTGATTATCAGATGTATAATCATAAGTTTGACATAATACCTTAAATTAAAATAAGAATTGGTCAGGGTCCAACAAAGTTTTCCCACGAAATGTAGGTAAAATAAAGGGTGAATATTTTCATAAGCGGTTCATTAGCCTGCCTATTAATGGTAATAGGGAAAGAGAATGTTCTATTAGTAACCTCTTCCTCTTCATCCCTTTCTCCTCCTCCTCCTCCTACATCTCCCATTTCTTCTGAGTGGTTGGATACTATTCTAGTGGATGATGAACTTGTAAAGTGTGGGGGAGATACTTCTAGAGAAGGTATTAGATCTCTTCTAATGAATCTTCCAAGCTGGTTCTTTGCCTGTTCATCAACTGACAAAAAGATTCTTACCAACACTTAAGGCTTCAATTTTCTTCTAAGGCCAGATCATTCCCCATCAACGGTGCCAAAAATGATGGATAGGGGTCATTTCTGACATAATTCCCTAATCATTTAATCTTTTAATTGTCGATCTAGGAGTGCCTAAAGCTATATGTGGTAAGAGTTGGATTGGTTTTGGGGGGTTTTGTTGTTGTTTCGCTTTGTCAAGAGCGGTTTGATTTTGTCCCTTGTTTATTAGAAGTATTTCTACGCTATTCTCCTAAGTTCTTCTTTACTTAAAACTTATTCTAAAACTTTTAAATGAAACAAAATATTCCAAAACAAAAAATGTGCAGAGACAAGATGTGTTTCAAGCTAGATTAGATCATTAGGAATGGATTATAAATTTAATCTATTTACATAAAATAAAAATCTATTTTAACTTGAATTTAGAATCTAATTAAGCAACATAATTGAAATATAACTAATTCATAAGCAATCTATTCCATTCCATATACATCCAATCTATCAAGGAACAAGTCTTTCTTTGTGCATGATCCATTAATAACATTAAGAGCATAACTACTTATCAACGTTTAATGAACTATTTTGACTTCAATTTAATTAAATGGAATTTCAACCAAGTTAAAACAAAAAGGATTCTATTTTATCAACACAACAATGAATTAAGATCATAACAATGTAATTTCGATTTTAAGATCTATTATATAATTTCACTCATGAAAGAATTTTGACTAGAAACAAGAATGAAGATAACTAAATAATTAACAAGATCACCTTCCTTTGGTAGAGTGGGCCCTGCTCTGCCTATGGAGGGATCTAATACATAATGGAATCAACTTCTCTTCTTTATTCCATCAAATTGTCCGAAGGAGGGGCGAAGTATAAATTGTTTCAACTAGGAATTGAAAAATGACTGAAAACAAAAAAAAAAATACAATCTACTCCTTCTAGCTAATGAATTTAGAGAGTGAATACATATATACTTCTCTTATTTGAAAAGCAAGAAAATGTGGGAAATTAAACTAACTCCAGATTATCAAGATATTTTGGAGCGCTTGAATAACAATCATGGGGATGTTTGTGGTTATGTTTAGTTAACTTTGAACATAACTGCAAAGGTGGATTGTGTATGAGATAGAACAGTTGTTTGGCTGACAAGTAAGTTGATCGAGGCTGCTGAGTCATAAATAGCAGGTTTCCAGTTTCATTTTGAATGACAAAACGGTTAGCACTTCTCTTGATCCATAATTACTTCTTCCAATCATAAGTTAAAGACATATCCATGAAACATTTACACATTAAATATCATTTAATCATGTATTCAAAGAGAAATAAGCATTTATATAAAATTATTCACATTTTAAGTGTTCATGCCTAATTAAGTCCATAAATGAAGCATATAAAAGATAATACCATAAGTTTTAAAGCCAAATATGAAGTATCAAGTGTGAAATTCAAAAAATATATGAGGTCTCCATGAGCCCTTATAAGCATAAGGGGATTCAATACCTAAGTCATATATTATAGCATTTCCCTACACTAATAACATGGTTGAGTATGAAGCATTTCTAACGGGACTCCAAATGGATATCAAATGGAAAATCAAGAATCTTCAATCTATAGTGATTCCCTATCAGTTATCTATTAGGTTAATGATGATTATGACACAAAGGATGAAAAGCTCACACCCTACAAGAGAATGGTCTATAGTTTAAGTAGTACTTTGATGTCATTATCTTTGAGAGGATTTCAAGAATTTAGAACAAATTAGTTGATGCAATGGCCACCAGTGGATCTCTCTTGGACATACCTAACAATGTGCCATAGTATGAGTTCTTGGTAGAATAATTATTGATCCCCACATTTGATATCCCTGAATTTGAACTCATGTGTGAAATTGTTGGTCCTGATTCTCCCTGGTACAAAGACTTTTACAATTACCTACATGACCAAATTATCCCTCCCAAATTTTCCTCTAACCAAAGCAAGACCTTTATCTGACAAGCCTCTAAATATGTCATCATCGGTGATACCCTTTACCATCGTAGGCTAGATAGCACCCTCCTTAGATGTCTCAATTTAGAGGAAGCACAAAGGACTTTACACAAAGTATATAATGGTATATGTGGAGCTCACTCTATTGGTCCTACTCCACCCAAAAATCTCATATGAATGGGATACTATTTGCCTACTATGGAACACGACGCCTATCACTTTGTTAAGAAATATGAACAATGTTAGATACATGGAGATCTTATTTATGCACCTACCTAGGAGCTTCACCCAATTATATCACCATGTCCATTCTCTCAGTGGGTACTCGACCTTATGGGAAAGATCCATCCTACCTCTACCAATGGTCATAAATTCATCCTTACTAAAATTGAATAATTCACAAAATGGATCAAAGCCATTCTAGTGATCTACATCATCAGTAATAAAATATCCAAGTTCATCCTCAATTACATCATATGTTGATATGGTGTTCCCCAATCTATCATTACAGATAATGATCTTACTTTCAAAAATCAAGATATTCGTGAACTATGTGAGAGATTATATATCCATCATCACTTCATCACTCCATACTACCCCCAAGGTAACGGGCAAGCTAAGGCATCTAATAAAACTATCCTTAAAACCCTAAAGAAGATTGTCGATGACGCTGGCCATGATTGGCATATCCAACTTAACCCAAAATTATTGGTCTATTGCACTAGCATTCATACTCCTACAAGAGCCACTCCATATTCCCTCATCTTCGGATCTAAATCAATTCTTCCCATTGAGGTTGAGTTACCATCCCTAAGAGTATCTATGCAATAGTTCATTAACGAATAGGAATATTGTGTATCTCGTTTGCATGAGCTAAATTTACTTCATGAGAAGAGACAAAATGCATCAGTCCTGTTACCCATTTTTCACCTACTGGTTCAAAAGGGTAGAGTTTGTTTTAAACTGAGGAAGACAAGGTACATTCTATCATCCTTCTTCATCACATTTAGGTGCATGAATGAAAAAATTTAAAAGATTGCAACTAAAGACCACTACATTCATACACATGCATGTAATAAGAGGAAAATTCACATATTTCTAAAAATGTGATCTTTATTAAATGTGATAAGATACATGTGTCTCACACAACAAGTCGTGAGACTGACTTTTCTTTGATACATAAAGATAAATCAATGCACAAATAAATGAAGGGAAATAAATGAGCATGTAGAAGGGATGACCAGTCATTGCCTAAATGACTGGTTGATGTTTGTCTCGCTTCAATGTTGTCCTAGTTGCTCAACCCTCCTGGTTTCATGCGCTCCTGTTCCTGCAGCAGTCAAGCAATGTGTTAGAGTTATACTCTAAGCAATGAAAATTCAAAGCTATACATGATAATCTAAGTTATCCACCTATCCATGCATCAATTTATCTCCATGTGCATCAGATGACCAATAAATGCCTTAGGTGTCTAGGAACCTTTTGGTTAATATACACACAAGATAGTCATTTTTTCTAACTTGTTTGTTTCATGTGTAGCTACATGTGCAGATATGACTTAAATCAAATGAGTGGAGTAAAATGAGGCTCCCACAAGGGTAGAGCCCAGCTCATCCAATGTTTTGTGCATATGAAAATGAAGAAAATCTATTTTGTGTTATGCAGATTTTTTGCAAAATTTATTACAATAGGTATCATTGGTGCAAATAACTCTGGTGCTACAGGTTATTTTTTTCAATTTCTTGGAGACCACGTTATGTCATTTACAATATTTTGTGATACGATATTAAATAAAGAACAACATACATTGGGACAGAAATATGGAGAGCCACTTTGCATGAAGATACAATGGCATAAAATTAGTGAGCAACATGGAGATCTGGAGTTGAATTAAATGAAGGGCAATCACAAATTTTAAATCAATGAATATAATGCTTCTGAAATATAATAAGATGCAAGGTAAAGGTAGTGAGCTAGAAGTAAAGTAAGACAAAGTTCATTTATACTCACTCTCAGCAAAATGAAGGAAATAATAAGAATGCAGAGGGCCATATTTACTCAGTTTTTTATTATTTTCCATGGTACCCACATTGGGTTTTTGTCAAAATACAAAAGTGTGAAGATTCTTTCAAGAAATTTTAAATACCCAGATACGAATCTTTACACAAAATGCAGATTTGTTATGGCTTTCTAAATACCCATATGGGTTTTTCTAAGTAAAATGCAGTTTTCTTCCATTTTCTGGTTTACCCACTTTGGGGTTTTACATGCAAAAAGGAAAAAATGCCTGAGACTCATCAATGGCGGCCAACAAGGAAGAACAAAAAATAACAACCATTTTTCAGTGAAGATAAGCTTCTAAAGATTTTGTTCTGACAAGGAAAGCAAACAATGGAAAAGGCTTACCTTTTTGTACCGTAGAAGAGCATAGAGGCCGCGCCCAGCTCGCGTGGATCTCATAATACGAGAGAATCATCAACGTCGGCCAACAAGGAAGAACATAAAAAACCAAGCACAAGATGCAAAGAAAAGTCAAAATAATCATTTATTTGCACAATGGAATTCGATACTACACGTTTATCATCATTTTCAAAGAAAGGTCATGCTATAGGAAGGGCTTCATTTTCCAAAAAATATTAATCTCAAAGCTTCATGTTCTTTTCACAGTAGGAGGAAAACTTACCCAGTAGTTCGGCCTCCATGAAGTTGCAGGTCGAGCTCTTCATACTTTCTGATGGCGGCGGTGAAGAGTTTCTTGAAATCTCCATGAAAACCTTACCCTTGGCGGCTATTTAGTTTCTTAAGGAGGTCACGGGAAGAATGAATGTTTCATTTTTCTTTTTTGGTTTAGGGTTATGTTTACCCTAGGATGTCGATAGGGGGTGAATTTTGTCACATTTCTTTTATTATTCAAAAATCAAATGAGATTAGTGCATGTCGTGACCAAAGATTGAAGGGAGGGATATGACTTTGGGAATTCTTCATAACTTTTAATATTTTGCATATAGTTATCATCTCATACTATGGAGTTCCATCTCACCATGCCTTTTGACTAGGCTTTGATGCACCTACGTGGTCAAGCTAGGGAGTAATTAAAGTTAATTTGCATTTTTTTTGCTTTTATTGTAAAACAAGATGGGTTAAGGTGTAAGTATAAGCCTTATCTATTCTTGTTCAAACTATTGAATGTAAACTAGATGAATTGGTCGATTGGATGATAGGTGGAATGAGTTAGTTAAAGTTATTGCTAGGTTGTTTGCAAATATTAGGAGGATATTTAGGGAGTTTTATTGCCTTTGGGAGCTTTTTGAGGATAGTTTGATGTGTCTTCATGTTTGACCAAGTCAAAATTGACTTTTTCAACTATTTGAAGCCTTTTTGGAGATAATCTAGGGGTTAGATTTGTGGCTTTTGGAGGTCATCCAAGATGAAGCTTCCAGTTCCTATTTTAGGGGCAACAGTTTGAAGCTTGGTTACTTAGTCATTTTGGACTCATTTTTTTAACACAGTTTAGATTATGTATTTCTTGGAGATAGTGACTTTTGGCAGTCTTTTCACAGGTCTTGTGCATGCTATTATAACTCAACTTTGGAGATATTGAATACATAAAAATACTTTGGCTAATTTTGGTGATAAATTACTTGTCTTTTCATTCTTTGCAGTTTGTGTATGTGTAAAGATTTGATCAAGCTATTTGTGAAAGATTGCATATTTTCCTTATGGTTTTGTCTCTTGATTTATACCTTCTGCAAATGGTGTGTTTGAGCGGGTCACTAATTGTGTCAAAAGGATACATTTCTACTTGTTGATTGTGAAATTTACCTTCCTCCAACTGTTTTTGTGTTTAGGCCTTTTAGTGAAATACTTATGCAAGAATACATTGCAATGGACTGTACAAATTCACTTCTTACTGGTTGTTGTCAAGTGTTGAATCTCTATTTTTTCATTATCTTATTTCAAATTAGGTGCATCACCGTAGAGTCAGATTATTTCATTTTTTATGCATATCTTTTCCCTTTTCCTCATTAGTAAGTAGTTTAGGTGACACCATAGGAAGCCGGCCTTCTCCGGAGGTTGACCTCTACCTACAAGTAACCCACAACTTTAGAGGTCTCCCCATGTTACACTAAAGTGTTTAACATCAGGTTCAACAAGGTGCAATTTCAGTTGATAACAGGTCCACTTACAAGCATATCAGAATCATCTCCATCATAGCTACAACAAAAGAGTCCGAGTTAGAAATTTTGACATTGGTGACTTGGTCCTAAAAGAGAATCCAAAAAATCAAATGAATTGAGAGAAACCTAAAAAAATTTGAGCCTAATTGGTTGGGTCCTTACATCATAACTACATCATATAGCTCCAAAGCTTTTCAACTTGCTACTCCTAAAGGTGAACCACTACTAGAGCCTATCAATAACATGAACCTTCACAAGTGTTATCCCTAGCTTTCAAAGAATCCCATGAAAAATAAAAAAAATAAAAAGAGCAAAAAAAAATATTCACCCTGATGAAAACATGGCAAATAGGCATCTCGGCAACACAAAAAAAAAAGAAAAAAAAGAAAATAGTAAAGAGAAATAATTCATCCAATAGTGAAAACCACTTCGGTGGCGCTTTGGATAAGTACCATGTTGAAAACCTGATAAACAAGCGCCATGTGTATTTAGTCTTTACTCCATTGTCTACTATCATTCTATCTGATTTTTTCACTTCCATCCATGATCCCTCACATATATTCCACTCCAGAATAAGATCCCGCCTTTCCCATCCATTCATAATAAAGCTTAGTTTTCCTTCTCATGGCCTAAGAATTGTTGGCATTTAATATCTTTTACTTTCCATACCTATCCACAATAAATTTCGCCCATTCTTTTCATCCACAATAAGTTGGTCCTATACCCGATTGGGGAAAATTCCTTCACTTACGTCTCACAAGGGATCCTAGACATGGTTCAACATTCAAAATATTAGAAAATATTGTTGGGTTTTTGCCTTAGCCTTCTGGCTTGTTTCTCCTTCGGCCTTGGCGTTTACCACCATACCACGCCTGACTTATTTCTGCCCCTAGTAGTACCGTGCTGACAGGTTTGGTGGTTATCGCCATACAGCGGTCAATGAAGACCTTCACCGTGGTGGCTGCGGTGAAGCTGTCGACGGTGGTCTGGCAGTTACTGCCATACCATGGGCGATGGGTCCACTCACCACGGTGGCCGCGGTGAGATTGCCTACGGTCGGGTCTGGCGATTACCGCCATACTGCGGGCGGTGGGTCCACTCATCACGATGGCTACGGTGAGATAGCCTATGGTCTGCCTAGTGGTTACCTCCCTACCACGGTTGGGGCTCGGTGTGATCGTGGTGGCCGTGGTATGACCACTGGCGGTTTGCCAGAGCGGTTACCACTCTACTGCGGTAAGACCTGGCGGTCTTTGCGGTAGCACAGTATGACCACTAACGGTTGGCTGGGTGGTTATCATCATACCGCGAGGCAATGCCAATAGGGCTACAGTAGCGTGGTAGGAGCTCGGATGAGCTCGGGTCCGGGTTTGACTGAGTTGGACTCGGTGGCAATGCGATAGGCAATTGACAAGTTGGCATGTGGCAGGTTGACTACATCTGGTTGGCCGAAGACAAAGAAGGGATAGAGCACGGTGAAGTCTTGGGTGAGCTTAGGCGAGCTCACCGCCATGCCCCAGTGAGGTTGAATGGACTCAGCAGTAACGTGGTAGGAGCTCAGACGGGCTAGGAGCTCAGTTGACCGAGTTGGACTTGACTGTCAGAGCGACTAGCGAATGGGCGGTGGACATGTGGCTTGGCTTAGCAAGTTGATTGGCTAAAAGCCAAAAGCAATTATTGCTCCTAGCATAGGGTGGCGAACATGAACCCGTTTAAGGAATGGATTTATTTCCTGGGCGGCTCAATGTGATCAGTGCTGATCGGATGCGTGCTTGGGTGGCTTGATACAAGGAGGATGACACGGGAAGATCTATCAGTGATATCTTGAGGACGATTTTGACTGTTTGGACAGGCAGGACTTGTTGGCATATGAAAAGAGATTAAGAAATCTCATGTGCAGGGAGAAGGTAATGAGCCATTGACAGTGAGAGGTGCGAGTGTGTTCGAGCAGTATGCTAAGGAATTGTAATTGCGAACACTCTGCCTCTCGGTTCTGCAACAATGTGAACCTTCTGTGAGGCTGATTGGCTGGGTTAACCGTGAGGCTGGTTGTGACAGTCATTTGAGAGGAGCTGAAGGGAATCTATATAGTATGTCAGATGTATGACATTGTAACTATGTGAAGGTTCTGGTTTTGTGTTGCCTGACTGTATTATTTCTCCAGATGAACAAGATGTAATATCCTAAAGGGCATAGCTCTGTGTTTGTATTGTAATCGATTTTTAGTTACTCAATAATACATGTGAGCTAAATGTTTTAGAGGTGGGGTTTTTTACCTGAAAAGGTTTTCCCCACGTATATTTGTGTGTTCATGTTTTATCTTTCATGGTTGTTTGATTCATGTTCTTAAATCTATGCTTGTGTTGAATCTGTTAATTGTTATGCACTTACTTTCCTTAGTAGGATCGATGGGGGATCATCTGTGCCTGCTTCCGCTTTATGGCATATATGTTTGTTTCTTTGTTGTGATTTTGAATTGAAATCACTAAGGCACTGCTGTCTTAGATGCATATCTTGATGACAGATCAAATCCATATCCCCAACAAGTGGTATTAGAGCTAGTAGCTTGCTGCTCGTGATACCAACAAGTGGTATCAAAGCATGTTTTTAGGAGATCGAGTCTTGATGATACCAACCAATGGTATCAAAGTCTTCTCCTGGTTACTGGAGTTTTGGGTATTTCTCCTGTGAAGATTTCTTAGCTTGGCAAGCTTGAGGAAGTTTAGAGAAATTAGTTGGTGATCGATCCTTTGATGAGTGGAAGTGTGTGCTTCATTGATTCAACACACAGTTTTGAAAGATGCTGGAGATGACTGGAGTTGGTCATGTTGTGGCAACATGGTCTGAGACTCCTGGCTCATAGCAAATGTTCCTAGTGCAAAGGGCGTGAGATGTGCTTGTGGTTGTGTTGCAACGAAGCGTGGTATTATACTGGGTGTCTGTGTGAGAGGCTCCCTGGTGGTATGGATTTGCTTGTGTTGCTGATCAACTATGGAAAGTTGTGCTTGTGTTGGGTGTTTTTGACTTAGCATTGAAGGCAGTTTCTCTAGTGCTCTGATTGCATGGAGGCTATGAAGTGACCTTGGTGGTCTGCAACTTCTGGATAGCTTGGATCTCTCGTTTGCTTGTGCATGACTATGGCATTGGAACTGGTTTGATATAGACCTATTGTTCCTGTATGCCTATGTCTTGCACTTGCATGGTTTCAGATTCTTGTCTCGGGCTCTGAAGGTTTTGTGTAGATTTTCCTAAAAAGTCTATGAGGCATATTCATGTTTCTTTTCATTGTTCTAGTTAACTGTGATGGTTGTGTGTAGAATCCTGAGTCATCCAAATAAGCAATGAATATGGAGATGTGTGGGTGTTTTATAAACACTGTGGTTTTGCAGGTTTTGCACGGTCAAGAAAAACTTGTGGTTTATGGAGCTACTGTTCAACTATTTTCTAGACCATGGCTTCTGGGGTGTGACTGGATGATATAGTTGTAGTTCGACATGTTTTGAGGAGGTGTGATGTATTCTCTATATGGGAGTGTTGGTATGAGTTTCTCTTTTAGAATTCTTGTGGTGTGTTTGTTGGTTTCCTAGACTATGGTGCTTGGGTTGTGGACGTGACTGGAAAATTGGATCTGTTGCTAATCTGGTGTTTGAGTCATGCTTGTCTGCTTTGGCTGTTCTCTTTGATGATCTCAATTTTGCAGTTTCTAGTGTGATGATAGATTTGTAGTTTTTCATTTGGTTGCATCCATGAGTTGTGCAATGTTGTGGGTTGTCCTTATCTACATGATTGTTGTAAGACAACTCGGAAGTGGATTGTCTATATCCATGAGGTTGTAACTATGTGGTGCAAATATGTTAGCTGACCTTGTCTATGGTCACTTGTGCATTGGCGTGGCTATTTTGAGATAAGAGGAGGAATGGTGTTTGAGTACTTGAATAGTCAATGATGGGGACTTGAAGCATGCGAATCATGGTGTCATGGAGAGCTAGATACACTGGCTAGTGTAAGCTTTTGATAAGTGATGGTGTGGTCAGTCATGATGCTTGGAGAGCTCGGTGTCACATTTCAGTGGGAGCTTTAGCAGTGACTATGGATGAATGATCTTCTTTGGTGTTGTAGATGCTTCTTGGGGACTCTTAGATCCTATTGCTACAGAAGATGTTCTTTTGTATCTACATGGTCACTATTTGAAGATGTGCAACATCTTGGAGCCATGAAGGACCTTGGTAGTCTTTGGCTAAGATGTTGGTGGTTCTTGACAGGTGATGTTGGTTTAGAGTTTGTTTGCTTTATGTCATGTATACTCTTTCTTGTGTATTAGAGTTTTGGCATGTTGCTTTGCTCTTGAAGACAATGGAATTTTCACTTAAATCTTGGTATCTCCTAAGGGGGATGTGTAGATCATTGTGTCATGATAAGTTCCTAGTTCAGCTAGTTTGGAGCTTTGACAATGGTCTGGTGGGGTTTCTCTTTGCTTTAAGTACCTTGGTCATATGCTGGAGGACTTCATGTTTATTGCCGTGATGCAGTTTGGAGTTAGCATGAGATGATAGGTTGGCTAGTGCTCATGGATGCATGGAGAATAAGATGAGGCTGGAATTCTTTTGAGAATATTGTTGTTATAGCTGAAAGTCCGAGTTGCCTGCACCTTGGTTGAATGTGAGTTCAAGAAAGACCCTGAAGGAGAATGCTCTTGGGTAATTCATAGTGACTTGTATATCTTGGATGAGCATGTTTTCTTTTCTCCTTGGTCTGCTCGATAGTGTTCCTATGAAAGGTATTTTCCCATTATACTTTTCAGGTGTGTTATGCTTTATCTTTCATTGGTATGAATCTTGA
This sequence comes from Sequoiadendron giganteum, assembly GCA_007115665.2. Taxonomy (NCBI): domain Eukaryota; kingdom Viridiplantae; phylum Streptophyta; class Pinopsida; order Cupressales; family Cupressaceae; genus Sequoiadendron; species Sequoiadendron giganteum. Next base: position 289,569,069 of record CM021105.1, on the reverse strand, counting down.
GTTCCTTTTTTAAAGATTCTGGAGGATTCATAATGGAAGATGGATAGAATTGTGTATCACCTTTTCTTTTGAGGACTGATAGGGGATGGTTATATGGGCGAGTTTGATATTATTTGAGGAGCTTACATCCATGGTTTTGTTGGATGTTGTTAAGGTTTTTCCCTTGGGATGTGAAGAAGATCATTCTTAGCACAACTGACATTTAGAAATCTATGTAGGAGGTGGCTACATGGTTTGATTTGCAGTTTCTCTCTAATCTGGTCTTGTTCTTCCTGATTGTTCTTTTGACTTTAGATGTGAGTTGCCTTTGTGGTTCTGAGTTGGTCACGGTTTGTGGTCATGTGTTGTCACTTGGGTGATGACACGAAGGTGTTTGTGCTTCTTTCTTCAGTCAGGTTTGGAGGAGTTTGGAAGAACTGTGGAAGACAATTAAGAGAAACATTTCTTGCAACAGGTGGTTGCAGGTGGTACAGATCTATGTGGTAGTTCCTTGGAACTACATGGTTACATTTCTTTGTGTAGGGTTTGGTGGACTTAGTATGCCTGGATCATTTGTGATGGAGCTTTGTTTGCACTCATCTGGACAATGCCCTTGTAGTGGGATTACCTAGACGTGTTTGGTCTACGACTGGTTGACACAGGGTGCTTGGTTGCTGCTGAGATGGGTGGGTTTATGATGGCATGAGTCTACTTCTGATGTTCATACCTTTGAGGTATGGGTGATTGGATGGTTTAGCATGAGTTGTGGGTGTTGGTTTTCAATCACGTGTGTTTGTTTAGTTGGATGAGGGTAGTCAGTTTGTGGTTGCTTTTCTGGTTGATGTTCTATCTTTTTTTGGAGAAGTGTTTTGGTTTTTTGTGATCGCGTTGTGCTTCATTTTTTGCTACTATTTTGGTGCCTCTGCCGCTTGAAGGATTAGATGTTTGCGTTCCTACGACTAGTGCTTTTTCACCTTGGCATGTTCTTGTGTTTGGAGTTGTTGCCTGAAATGGTGGACATTTTTTGATGTCGTTGTAGGGATCTTGGTTGAAGCATGGAAGCATGGTGTTGGTTCATGTTCGGATGTTTGGAGGAAGCCTGAATGCCTGCATCAAGTGGAAGATTGTTGGGTTTTTACCTTAGCCTTCTAGCTTGTTTCTCCTTCGGCCTTGGCATTTTCCCTCTATTTATGGCATTTATCGCCATACTGCACCTCACTTATTTCTACCCTTGGCGGTACCGCGGTGATAGGTCTGGCGGTTACCGCCATACCGCGGTCAACGAAGGCCTTCATCGTGGTGGCTGTGGTGAAGCCATCGGCAGTGGTTTGGCGGTTACCACCATACCGCGAATGGTGGGTCCACTCACTGCGGTGGCCATGGTGAGACTGCCTACGGTCGAGTCTAGCAGTTACCGCCATACCGTTGGTGGTGGGTCCACTCACTGCAGTGGCTGCGGTGAGACCGCCTGTGGTCTGCCTGGCGATTACCACCCTACCACGGTCGGTGCTCAGTGTGACCGTGGTGGCCGTGGTATGACCACTGGCGGTCTGCCAGAGTGGTTATCGCTCTACCGCAGTGAGACTTGGCGGTCTCTACGGTAGCACAGTATGATCGCTGACGGTCTGCTGGGCGGTTACCACCATATCACGAGGCAATGCCAACTGGGTTGTAGTAGGGCGGTAGGAGCTTAGATGAGCTTAGGTCTGGGTTTGACCAAGTTTGACTGAGTGGCAGTGCGACAGGCGAATGATAGGTTGACACGTGGCAGGTTGATTGCATCTGGTTGGCCAAAGACAAAGAAGGGACAAAGCATGGTGAAGTCTTGGGTGAGCTCGGGTGAGCTCACCGCCATACTGCAGCTGTGTCGAATGGACTCGGTGGTAATGTAGTAGGAGCTCGAATGAGCTAGGAGCTTGATTGACCGAGTTGGACTTAACTGTCAGAGTGACCAGCAAATGGGTGGTGGACACGTGGCTCAGCTCAACAGGTTGATTGGCTAAAAGACAAAAGAAGTTATTGCTATTGACACAAGGGTGGCGAACAAGAACCCATTTAAGGCAGATTTATTACCTGGGTGACTCGATGCGATTGGTACTGATCAGATGCGTGCCTGGGTGGCTTGATGCAAGGAGGATGACATGGGCAGATCTGTCAGTGATATCCTGAGGATGGTTTTGACTGTTTGGACAGGAAGGACTTGTTGGTGCATGAAAAGAGATTAAGCAATCTCATGTGTAGGGAGAAGGTAATGAGCCGCTGACAGTGAGAGGTGCGAGTGTGTTCGAGCAGTATGCTAAGGCATTGTAACTGCGAACACTCTACCTCTTGGTTCTACAACAATGTGAACCTACTGTGAGGCCGAGTGGCTGGGCTAACTGTGAGGCTGGCTGTGACAGTCATTTGAGAGGAGATGAAGGGAATCTATATAGTATGTTAGATGTATGACATTGTTACTATGTGAAGGTTCTGGTTTTGTGTTGCTTGCCCGTATTCTTTCTCCAAATGAACAAGATGTAATATCCTGAAAAGGTTTTCCCCATGTATATCAGTGTGTTCATGTTTTATCTTTCATGGTTGTTTGATTCATGTTCTTGAATCTGTGCTTGTGTTGAATCTGTTAATTGTTATGCACTTACTTTCCTCAGTAGGATTGATGGGGGATCATCTGTGCCTGCTTCTGCTTTATGGCATATATGTTTGTTTCTTTGTTGTGATTTTTAATTGAAATCACCAAGGCACTGCTGTCTTAGATGCATATCTTGATGACAGACTGAATCCGTATCCCCAACAAATATAAAAAAATAAAAAAATTAGAAAATTAAAAAATCAAGCACTAGAAAATCCAAAAAAATAAAAAACATTAGAAATTTTAAAAAAACAAAACATTGCAAAAATCCAAAAAAAATCAAAACATTAGAAAATCCAAAAAAAATCAGAAAATATCAAAAAAATCCCAAAAACAAAGCTTGTGTTAGTCCAAGTGGTCGAACTATGTTGCCTTTGCGACTTCACATAGGCAAGGCCATCATTGATGAGCCCCCAAGGCTTAGGTTAGTCCCTTAGGTTTCTTCATAATAGGTTATCAGTCCATGCATATCCATAATCCATAATAAACTATCCATGGTTAGAGTTAGTCGAACTACATTGTCTCTACACTTTAAGTAGGAAATTCCATCATCGATGATCCCCTGAGGGATTAGGTCAGTCCCTTAGGGTTTGTCATAACAAGGTCTCCATCTATCATAATCATCACCTCACAATAAACTTCCCCTTGCTAAGCTTGACATATTGATCGGACACAAACAACAAATCATTAAACAAGAGAACTGAGCTTAGCCAAATCATGAAACAATAAATCAAGCTATCCAATTAGCCTTGAATCCAAATAGATCAATTCCCTAAAAAATAGGTACTTACCTAGCAAACATTGAACAATCCTTATCAGCAATCAAATAATCTTATACATAATGCACATCGTCAGGATCCCTAGTCTTATATGACATGTTGCTTTTCTGAAACCAAACTTTATCTAGAATCCCATCACTAATCTTATACAGGTTGTTGCACTCTTGAAACCAGACTCAATTTATTATATAAGGTGTACCATTTCTGAAGCCAAATGCTATCCTATCAAATTTCTTATAAAGGATGATGTATCATCGGGATCCCTGGTATTATACGAAATGCTTCTTTTCCTAAAACCATACACTATCATTATCCAAAATCCGATCATACAATTTGGCAAAAGGTCTAAACTGTTGTTGAATTGTTGGTCTAGTTTGTCTTATCTTTGGTCATGTTACTATGCACCTCGAGGAATTCCACAAGTGATGAGAGGATCGATGATTGATCATGACCTTTTTCTCTTTGATTTTGGTTTGTGGTTTGTCTTGGCAATATGACTGGGGCAACTAGGTTCCTTGTGTGTGATTGGGGTTCCACTTCACATAATCAAAATATCTTATGCAAGCTAAAGAATATCTAATGATTTCTTGTATTAGTACTAGCATGATTTATGGTCACTTCCTCACATATTTCAAAAAGGTTCTATGGTTACTAATCTATGCCATGACATTCCTTGTCTGTCGTGTGTATGTTTTTGCAAGGGATAATGCATTACACCTTGGTCTATGTCATATATTGGTGTTTGATATCCATTTCCATAATAAAAAATTTGTGATGATAATTATGCAATTAAATTAAAGCTTGGTCATTTACTAACAAGATCTCAAGATAGTAGTCCCAATTCATTCATTTCATTTTCCATCCTCACTAACTTCTTCCCAAACTAACGTCCCATCTGTTCACTTTTATATTCATCCTAATAGAGGGTTGTGACACAAAAAACCTAAAGCATTAGTTGTATCATCTTGCATCCACAATCATGTTAGGACATCATAGGTATCATCATCATATGCATATTAGGTCATCCATATGGAATTAGAAAATAGAACACAAATGACATTACATCATGTAGTATCATTATCTATATAAGTATCACATAAAAGAATGCCCTAAACATATATTATCATCCTGCATATCTAGGACATCATTCCATCTGCATCTATCCATACATCATAACATACATAAGCATACAATAGAATCATGCACATCCATCCATATATCAAAAACATGTATTAGCATAAACCATACATCATACATCTATAACATCGTATCATATAGGAAGCATCACACATCCATAAAGTGCACATCATAACATCGCATCACATAAATCCATCACATAGAGAAACATAAGGAGCATGCATATATAGAATCAAGCACATCATGTAGTCGCCACCAAAATCATATATCTCGCATATATATTAAAAAAATGGTTTTTCATAGTACAATATCATGATGTAAACCCAAAATGGAGCTTGTGGGCTCAATAAAAAATATGTGTCTAAATGCATATAAATAAACAAGCCTATCCTATACCACCTTTTTCACTAGAGGGAGTCGATGCTTTCTCATCCTTGTGATCTGATCCCAAGAGTCTATCATATGGCCTTGATCTCCTATGCGAGACTTCCCTACTGCTCTGAGCCTTGCATGAATGTGTCTTGCTCTAACTCTAGCTCTAAAAATTGGGTGCCTTGGAAGTCTCTGACACTGCATGCTCATAGAGATACCTATAATATTGAGACTCCCTACTGGCTTAGTACATAGTATCTACAAATAATACAACTAGCTTGCTCATTGTAGCTATGAACTCAATAGATCTCTACTCTACTCTTTGTGCCTGCACAATTACTTGATCCCTCTCAGTTGTGAGTGTCTACACCTATCCTTGTAAAGCTGGTATCTATGCTACTTGTTCCTGTATCATATGGACCTGTGCCTACAATGCCTATATCTATGCTTGGGGACCCTGCTTTAGATCCTTATCCTCCTCCTCAATGACATCCATAATCACCTCCCTAATAGGAATATCATGTAGGTCCTCCTAAATAGTGACATCCCTGGCTGCCTCCTCATCTGTGGCAATCTCCTTCTCATCTCTCACCACCTCATCCCTCACCTCCTCCATCTCCACCTCCATATGCTCTCCTTCCTCTTGAATAGGTGACATCCTCTATGGTACCCTCTATGCTCCTTGTGGTGGTAGAACTGATCTCCCTCACCTACCCCTATCATCCCTCCCTCTACCTTGGTCACCTCTACCCCTATCACCCCTACCTCCATCTCCCCATCCTCCACCTCCATCTCCACTATAATCTCCATATCCATCTCAACCTCCTCTCCCTCATCCTCATAGCATCCCTTGTGGTCCTCTGCTCATCCTCTCCATTAGTGGTGGCTTTCAGGTCTATGTGTAGCCCACCAAGTGTCATACTTTGGGGTGGTCCCCGCATTGGCCACATCAGCCACTGTGACCCACTGAATAGGCTGTAATGCCCCAATCTCTTGCATGGACACCTAAAAATTGATCATAGGCCCCCACTATGGGACCTCTCTCATTGAATTGACATACTCTGCTACCCTTACTCACACTCTCTATCACTCTTCGAATTGTCTAAGCACTCTCTCCAACTAGTGTCTCTTAATGATATGTTGTGTAAGCATCGTACATCCAATTAGATATCGTGTATGATGACAATAGGGTAGGAAATTTTCATCATCATCGTAACCTGCACAATCTCTATAGTGTCTGCATGTGAAACTATCAAGCAATTCAATAGCATGCCTCTAGTAGCCAACACCCCCTACCCGAATTTGAGTCACAAATCCTCCATAGATATAAACATATGGTAACCCTACTACCAAATATCTATCAATAGGTGCTTGGAACACGATAATGTGCTCCCATGCCCATACCATAAGTAGTGTGGTACCACAACTAATGCTTTGCCCATCCCAATATGCTAGATCATGCAGTTGAAAATACAACATGGCCAAGAGGCATGGTTCGAGTTCCTAAGCATAATCTATTGCCTGCTCCATCATGCCCTCAAGCATCTCCCCGCATCTTGTTGGAAATTTGTGGTCGTATTTGTTTGGAATGACTACTCCCAAAATCACTGAGCATAGCACCATAATGAGCCTATGGTACCTATCTACTAGGGCATCACACCTGATCTCATAATCCTCGACCCCTAGCTCGACGAAGGAACCAGTCTTGAACACCCGTCTCATAGCTTCAAATCCCCACTCTAGGTCATAAAATACCTAATCCCCATGAATAGGAAGCTGCAAGATCCCCTAAATGTCATCCAGTGTCACTATCGCCTTGCCAATCGATAGATGGAAGGAACTTGTCTCCGAGTGCCATCTCTCTGCCAGTGTTGTAAGCAGACCCTAGTTAGCCCACACAATGGGTATGGAAGTTACATGGTATAATCCTAATGTGGTTAGTGTGTCCCAATCCTCCACAATCCGATGATTTCGAAGGGAAAATGAGGTTGATTGGCTCTCTCATGTATATATCAGCGCAAGTCTCACTTGCATTCACAAAAAGTGCCTCATGTTAAACATAATGCCTAAATTATCTTATTTGACCTATTACATTTCCAAAATTGTGTCAATCATTGCTCAAATTAAGTAGTCAATCAAATGTGTCACACTATCATTCATATGCATGATACTTCACAATTGTGTTGCATTTCCACAATTGCATCGCTCTATCATGCATTTGTGGTGCACTTTTGTAGTTGTGTCATTTCACCCTACACTTGCATCACACCAACATAGTTGGAGTGATAAAAACACTTTCGAGCAGGTTGTGCATGCGTCATACCCATGCAATGCCATAAAATGATTACATCGCACTTTGTGGTTGTGGTGCAAGGCATCATAGTTGTGGCGAACGCGATAATAGTTGCAATGTAGAAACTGCACTGAATCTATTTGCCCTTCTTTGAGCCCTAAAATCTACCTAAAAATTACAAAATCATGAAGCAAGGTTTAAATACATACCACCCTACCTAAGCCCTCCTTGCACTTGAATGATCATACTTGGTATACTTTGAGAGCAACAACTAGTACATGCAACATTTTGACCGCAGATCCACAACAAATCTCAAACTAGAGCTCCTAGATCTCTAAACCAAAAGTGCACAAATGACCTATTTTCACCCCCTAGGGTATATTTATAACCTAATTTGACCTAATAGGGCCCTTACCTACATAACTAGCCACATCAAATTTTTCTTTTGAACCCAAATATCAAGCCATAGATCAAATTTTGATCCTAATTTTTCATCACCAATGCATTTGTGCCTATCCAATTAGCTTATCAGTATATTTTTTGGGATTTTAAAAAAAATTATCAATTTTCCCAAGGGGGCATCATCCTATCCAGCATCCGTTGGAGCATATTGGGGCATATCTTGAGAGCTTATTTTTCTGATTATTCTTTGACACAACGCTCCAAATCACATTATGTCAAAGAGGGGAAAAATATAGACACTGAAAAAATGTCCTGAGCCTGCAAGTAACATTTTCTCACTAATTCGCCTTCTTTCTTGCATAATTAAATAATTAAATAATCTAATTATTTCCTAAGGTCATATTCTTCTATTAATTAAATAATTCTTGATTATTTAATTAATTCAACTTATCCTTATTCCTCTCTTGAGTAATTTAAATAAATATGAAATTTATTTAAATTACTTCACTAATTATCCTTTTTCCCTCTATAATCAAATACATTCTTATTTATTTAATTATTTATTTCCATTTTCCTCTATAATTAAATAATAATTTTTATTATTTAATTATTCATTAGATTTTTCCTTCCATAATGAAATAAATCTTTATTTATTTAATTATTTATTATTTATTTATCTCCACATTTAAATAATTATTTTTATTTATTTATCATTTCCCTCAATCTTTTATTAATTATATTTTTTAATTATTTAATATTTCACACTCAATCCTTCTTCTATAATTAAATAATTATTTTAATTATTTTATTATTCATTTTCCCTCTCCTAAATTAAATAATTGCTATCATTATTTAATTTATTTCTTCTTAGCCAAGCTCTAAATCTCAACTAATTTCTTGAGTTGTTGTCCATCCTTCCCATCCTTATCTCTTTTCCTCTCAATTAACCTCATCCATCGATCATGATACCTGATCATCCAATCCTCACCCTTAGTTTGAATTGGGATTTTTATAAAAGCAAGCCATCACCTTCATTTAAACCTAACCAAAATATTTGAAGTTTTTCTATCTTGAGATCTAGCCATCTTGCATCAATATCAATATCAACCTTATCAAATATCTTGCATACTATAAATCTGAGAACAAACAAAGCAAAATGGAGAAGAAAAATGGAGATGAATCAACTTTGGCATAGATATTGAGTATTATTGCTTTATTAAATTTAGATTTCTATTGTCATTTGTGCTTCATTTTTGGATTAGGGTCTATATTAGCTTGAATTAGATAGTTTTTTGGTTGCTATCATTGATTCATTCTCATTCTTGAATTCTTCTCCGATCTATAAGATCAAGCAGTACAAGTTCTTAAAGATCATTAGCTCTATGCTAAGCCTTCGAAGTGTGTTTTTGGTCTCAAAGAGGTGGAGTACTTGGGGCACATAGTTTCAAACAAAGGAGTAAAGATGAATCCCAAAAAAATTAAGGCTACCATGGAATGTATTGTTCCCAAAACCATTAATAAATTAAGGGGTTTCTTGAGATTGAATGGACACTATAGAATATTTGTGAAGAACTATGGTTTTATAGTGGTACCCCTCACAACTATATTGAAGAATGATTCTTTTTCAATGGAATGAGTTAGCTAATGCAATATTTGAGAGATTGAAGGAGGCTATGTGTACTCCAGTTCTTGCTACTCCAAACTTCACCAAGGATTTTATTGTAGAATGATGCTTCAAGTAATGGTATAGGAGTAATTCTAATGCAGGAGAGTTGATCCATTAGTTTTGAGAGTCATCAATTGAAGGGTAAGAATCAATTCAAACCTATTTATGAGAATGAAACACTAGCTATTCTTCATGTAGTAAAATAATTTAGGCCATAAATAATGGATAAACACTTCAAAGTTAATACAAATCATGATAGCCTAAAATGTTTTTTGGAAATTTTTTTTTTTTTGAAGAGAAACTAAAATGAGTCACTAAAGGGGTGGAAGGGCCTAATTTGGTGAGAGGCCACTTGCCCTCCCCCACCCCTAACTACAAAGGGCCCTCCAACCCCAAAGCAGACAAGGACCTCCCACCACCCCCATCCTAAACTATCAACCCATCCGAATCGTGGGTTGGGTCTGTCCCACTGGCCCTGCCCCTAACCGAAAGGGCAATCCCCACCGATTCAATGAACGATTCAATGAACAATTCAATTAATGATTCAATGAAGCCATTGAAGCGTCAAAGTGGATTCATGTTCAATTGGGTTTCATGAGGGTAGGTTTCTTTCCACCCCTGATTTCAGCCCCCTACCCCCACCATTTCGGCCAAATACCCAAAGTGGAAATGGACCTCCCATCAAGAAAAAGGATTCACATCACTGTCCTACCCATTTTATTGTCTATGGAGTAGAAGTGTCGTCCAGACCCCAACTTTGGGAAACCGATGGATAGGAATCCTAACTCAACTCAACCTTCCTTTTATCTAGGCTATAAGGGGAAGGTAGAAGGTGGGATTGGGTCCTTAGGTTGGAAGGTAGGAATCGACTAATGAAGGTTGGAAGGCAGGAATCGACTAATGAAGGTTGGAAGGCAGGAACAAATTCCCAAGGGCACACTCCTGCAATGGGTGGTTAGCTGGATGGCAGGAACAATCATTCTTTCTTTCTTGTCGGAACAAAAAAAAAAGATATTTTATTTCTAATGACTAGTTGGCTGCTAGGTAAAGGACACCTTTGCCCCTATTAGGGCTCTGACCCATTATTGCAACAAGGATAGTTAGATGGATGGATGGAATCCAATGGAATTTCATCGAGAAGTGGAAAAATTTTCAGTCTGATGTATTAGGGTCGGTCAAATTTCCCCCACCCCCACCATTTGGCCCTCCAAACCCAAAGGGGGCAAGGACATACCATCGAGGGAAATTACATGAATGTGAACCACCCCTCCTTCAGTTTCCAGGGGTCCTTTGGGGATTCTCCCTCCCCTCTGATAGGACTAAGTAGAAGGTTGGTGGGAAGGATGGATGGTTGTCCAGATGGTTCTGCTGCATATGGATTATCGTCTATGGATGGTATTCCTCTAAAAGAAATAGTTAATGTAATACATGTCTGTCGATACTATTCATAAGGTCTATGTGGCATGTGCATGATGCTCATCCCTCTTTAGGGATCATAGTCCATTATGCTATGAAATTTCTTCATTAACACATTATCACCTTAAAATTGTGTTATGATGTAAACATGTGTATGCAATTTATTTCTTTAATTAGGAATTATATATATATACATGTGTTTTATTTTTATGCTATATATCCATGTGTTGTGTTTAATTAATTATTTTATCCATACATTAGATCATTATTTAATTTAATTAAGCATATATCCAATGTGTGTTTATTAAATCATTATAATATCTAATCGAAGCATACATCCATCACATAATCATATATGAAAAAGAAGCATACACATAAAGAACACATAATGATATGGATCAAAAGTCTTGTATATATATCAAAAATAATATCATGTACATGTATCACACCATTGTGATAAAATGTGGTGTCTATATATTTATATGTGAATCTATACACTAATGTTATAGTACAACTCAAATAAATCTCTATCCCTTAGGGGCATGGCTCCCAAAGCTCTCTAGTGCTAGTAGTGGCAGAGGAGGTTGTTGGATGGATGTGTACGAATGTGATTAGTGAGATCATGAAATAGACATGCTCTATGATCGAAATCCCCATATCTCCGCTCATAACTATACTACCTACTCCTACAGGGACATGATGTACTCTATCAATAAATCCTCCCACTCTCGGGCCTGTTGTAGCTCATCTCAGAGCTGTTGCACCTAAGGATGTTGAAGGTTAGTGGGTTCTATCCTAGCAACCTCCAATTGCCTCTTGAGGTCATCGACTTGGATCTATAGGGTGTCATGTATCACCTCAACACTCTTAGCCCATGTCATAGCCCGATCTCTCTCAGTGAGTGCAAAGAGGAGATCTAAACCCCTTTGGTCCCTCTATCTAGTCATCTAGTAAGCTCGATGGTCCATTGGACCACCTCCACCTATGTTTCCTCGTAGATCTTCCTCAGATGAACTACAAGCTTGAATAATGGGGTATGATGCCCTAATGTGCATGGCTTGTAGGTGTTGAGGATCAACCTTCGAATCTGGATGGTTGGGATCACCTTTGAGATGCATTTTTCAAATAAATCGAGCCACTCTTGTGTGAACAATACAATCATAGAGATAGTAGACGATGTTAGTACCATATCATTAAAGCATATACACATGCATATATATGAGAAAATGAAATGAAATAAAATAAATAAAATGAAATAACATGTACCAAACTCATTCCTGGGTCCCCAACTTACCAGTGTGGATCTTGAGTAGCGATGCTTGACCCTATAGCTACTGCCAAAGGAGGCACACTAGGCTAGAAACTGGGTGGTGTGTAGGGATAACTTTAAGAAACCCCCCCCTCGGTGCAGGTGTAAAATCCTAGCGAATCTTGTATACTTCTCGATGAAAAATATTAATTTTATTGGTGATTTTTTTCATTTTTCGAGAAAAAAAAAATCCCCATTGGTGAATCTTCTATAATCCCTGGAAGTCTATGGAAAATCGTGGTGAATTGTAATTTTTTAAAATCGAATAAAATATTTTTCATTGGCAAATAAAACCGTTTTTCAAACCAGAATTTTTTTTCCATTGGCGATTAGAACCTTTTTTCAAAGCAAAAAATATATTTTCATTGGCGAATTAAAATGAATCTCAAAATAATAAAAAAATTCAGTGGCGAAATAAAAATCATATGGGCCATTCGATGGACGACTATAGTTGCATTCTGGAAGTAAATCTCTAAAGCACTAGACTTTCGATTTGAAACCTTCGGAATATCACTAGAACCGTTAGATTTCTAGAAATCAATGGTTGAGATTTTATTACTTTACAAATGGTTATAAAGTTTTGTTTCTCAGCGATTGGGTGACCTCGGCGGGATGCACAACTTTCGAAGTGACAACTCATTTAATGAATTGTACGATGCCATTAAGGGATGTCTTCTCAAACACCAATTGGATAGATTTAACGTAATATTTTAAATCCTCCGAAAGGATAGATCTTAAATAAGGTATTAAGGAGTTTGGAGAAACGGATTTAGTAGCAGATTGTCACTTCTTGCTGGTAAAGTTAAGAGAGCCTGCATATGAGGAAAAGTGGCAGCATTTTGAACTCCATACTCAGAGTTTCCTCAAAATGGTACTTCCAACCGATATTAGGGTATGGGAAGATGAAATTGTGGCCTTCATGCAACCAAATTTGAATTGGCCTGAAGAAGAGAAACTCAACATCATTTCCCAGCTACGTTCAGTGGCGTGGAAAGAGAAAACTAGCTATGCCGAGTACAACAGGGTAATTTTTGTTTTAGAAGAAGAAGAAGAATGCGCTGAATTTCATAATTTTGTTATGGAAATGTAGTTGGAACTGTAGAGAGTCCCGACACCTCTAGCAGTTTAACAACATACATGAATCATTTTGTGAATTGTGAATTTGTGACACATAATGATAAGGGGGCGTAGTTTCAGCTTTTGAGAACTTTTTGAATTTTGATTGTACAGGGTGTGGGGTGACAGGTCTGTGAAACCACATTTTTGGCATTAGAGAGATAAAATAATATATTTATAAATCTATGTATTTATCAATGCTTCCTTTTAATTATGAATGAATTGTGTTTCTTCATGATAATTGTTCAATGTTTATCTGTTAGTGTTAGGTCAAATTCAAAATTCTCATTTTTTCATCTCCGAGACTTTGTGTTTAGATTAATTCATTTGTTAAAAGATAAAATATTGCTTTTCTTTACTGATTGTCAAAAAAATAGACTTTGTGTCATTTGTTTTAAAATATTTTGCATCTACTTTAATGGTTAAAGTGACAAATCTGTACACCAACAAGAAAAAAGAGTTGCAGTCCGGAAGTAAATCTCTGAAGCATTAGACTTGCAAATTGAAACCTCTGGAATAACACATTAATTGTTAGATGCAGATATGTGGCGAGATAAAGGCCCATCGTTCATCACTCATTCACTCTTTTCAATGCCTCGAATCTTGATGTTGTACATTTCATTTCATTGAAATTCTCAATCTTTTTGAAGAAAGTGTGGTTGGCAGTGGCAGTGGTGGTGATTAAGGCCATATGTGATATGAACATCCAAAGCAATTTCTTGGACAACTCATAGCTTTAATGAAACAAGATTTGTAATGATTTCATATCGTTTGAATGAGTGATTTTGATAGTTTGTCAGTTGTCAGCTTGAGGTAGAGTTCAAGTTGGCACGTAGCAATATGTCAATCAAATTAGAAATTTTAATTATACAGGCTGGTAGCGGCACTGGTGGCCCATAAATAGGGATAGTGATTCAGTGATTAGTAGATAGTGCCATAAAGGTTTAGACGGGTTTTGAACTAGGATGAGGAGCTTTGATAGAGATAAGTGCTATCCCAATGCATAGAGGCTGCAGGTAAAAGATGGGAGTAGATTTGCTTCTCCTCATGTATTCTAACAGCTCCCATTTCCCCAGCATGGTTGGCCAGGCATGCCCCATGCATTTATTTTCAATGAGACATTTTTATTTCATCTTTTGTATGACTCTGGTTCTCGAAGGGGATAAGTACATTTTGTATCTTCATGACTCCCATTTCCCCAAGACTGATTGGAACCCCCTTTGCCCACCATGGTTGGAAAATCCACCAGCAAAAGCTTGGAATCATGAATTTATTTTTAGAGCCACATTTATTTTTAGAGATAGATGTGTAGTAAGTTTTCAGCAACAAAGCTTGGAAATTGGAAGCAATTTGTAATCCATTGTAACGAGCAACAAATTGGAATAAATTATTAAATTTTGTCTATGTAAAGTATTAAAGTGACACATTGACATATGTTATTTATACAAAACAGGAGCTACAGTGCTACTCGTCTGTAAAAAGATATGTAATAATGTGACATTGAAATTCAGTTGCAATAAAATAAATGGTTGTGTTGTGTTATTCTTGAATCTTCGTTATTCATTTACATTTAAGAGTAAAGAGTTGTTTTTTGAGTTCAAAACTTTAGTGTTTATTAATAATTTAATATATTCAAATAAGTTTTTTTTCTTTTGAGAAATTAAGTAATATACTCTATGCAATATGCACTTGAGAATTCATGGTTACTCAAGTTTCAAGTTCAACCGTTGGATGAACATTTGATGTGTTGTAGTTACATTCCATAATGAAATGAACAGAGGGATGGCCTTCCCAATTTAAACCTCCGGAATTACCCTATAATCGTTAGATTTAGAAAGATCAACGGTTAAGATTATGACAATAGCAAAGAATCAATATGAAAATTTTATGACGGTTTGGTCATTTAAATGCCTATCAAAAAAATTGTTTAATTTACGAATTTTTATATAAAATATTTTATAAATGGAAGATCTTGAAAAATTAGAAAACAATGATAATTATTAGTGATAAATATAAAAATCTACTATTATAATTAACAATTAACAAAAATTTCTAAAATCATATTAAAAATAAATCTTGTTAAATATATTCTAAAAATTAAAAATAATTATGTTTTATTTTGAAAAGAGTCTAGATTAATATATTTTTATAATAATATTATAAATCACATATATTAATATAAAAAATGATAGCTATTAATATTATAAAAAAGTCAAAAGTTTCTAAATTCATATTAAAAATATTCAAAAAAGTTATATTCTATTTTATTTTTATAATAAAAAATATAAAATGATATATATTATAAATTAAAATACTATATAATAATTTTTTACGGTTTAATAAAAATATAGCAAGTTAAACTATATGGTCTAATAAGTTTTATAGCTACAATATACGGTCTAAAATTGAAAAAATGGTCAAATATTTAATAGACCATCAAATTCCAGGCCTGCTGTCAACTGTTAAGTGATTAATGTTTATTTTTAAAGTTAATATAATAAATTACTCAAGTTTCAACCGTTGGATGAACATTTGATGTATGGTTGTAGTTGCATTCCGTAATGACATGCACAGCGCGATGGGCTTCCCAACTTAAACCTCCAGAATCACCTTATAACTGTTAGATTTAGAAAGATCAACGGTGAAGAATTTGCAACTTGTAGACGTAAGACGTGTCATTCACTTTAATGTTCCAATTTCGAAAAACAAAGCATTTAAAGCACTTTGTACTACTAAGTGTCAACTATCAATTGATTAATGTTTATTTTTAAACTTTAAAGTTAATATCATAAATTACTCAAGTTTCAACCGTTGGATGAACATTTGATGTATGGTTGCAGTTGCATTCCATAATGAAATGCACAGAGCGATGGGCTTCCCAACTTAAACCTCCAGAATCACCCTATAACCGTTAGATTTAGAAAGATCAACGGTTAAGAATTTTCAACTTGTAGTCTTGTAGACCTAACTCCTAAGATGTGTCATTCACTTTAAAGTTCCAATTACGAGAAAAAAAACATTTAAAACACTTTGCACTTTGAAATTGTACAGTGATTTTTAAAGTCTTCAATCTTCAGATTGCTCATTGGCCATTGCAGTGCACCACCCTTTTTTGGATTCCATAGTTCCACTTCCAATAACGCTATTCTAGTTTTCAAGCATTGGGATTCAAAATCTGGGTAAGTGAAAGAATTCCCACAACGATGTTTCATCGTTTGACATTTCTTAAAATATTATTTTGTCAAATTTTGGAGTTTGGTTTTAGACTTTAGAGACTCAAGAATTCATTAAAATTAAGGAGGACTAATAGGTATTACTTATTAGGGAATTCAAATTTCACAACTTCACATTTGTACAAGCATGTCTACCACCAGTACCACTAGAGCAATGTTTGATAAAAAAATACATTATGCAGAATTGCTTAAAACCCCAGGTTTCACCGATGGGTACCATGATATTTATGATCCTGAAATCTATGGTAGGCCTACCTTAGAACTTAGATTTTCATCTCAGAATAAGGCTACAAAGCAAAAAAAAATTAATAGTATCAGTGCACCATGGGTAACTGGATTAGGGCGCATGATGTTACATGAAGTTTTCCCTTGCCCAGAATTTATCATGGTCTATGTCAAAAATTATGATGATAAGAAAAGAGCAATTGTTAATAAAGATAACCAAGAAGAATTGTTATCCATTAATATAGAAGAACTTGGAAAAGTGTTGGGGTTTACAACCGAAAAATTTGGAAACCACCACATTGACCTAGAAAAGCTTGCTAGTGATTATGAAGCAGTGGAAGAAAGGTTGAAAAATGATTTTTTAAATAATATAGTTAAGGATAGAAACAAATTGAAAGGTGATCAGAAGCCTCCTTATAATTTAGATTTTTTTAAACTATGGGTTCAGGATACTATTTCCATGCTAGCATTTTGCCTCGGTCTGGATAGCAATTTGGAAGTGGGTGCAAGCCTCCTTGAAATGGTATATAATATCCATTATGCTGATGAACATGTCAAATATAATTATACTAAACACATTGTAGAATCCATGCATAAATAATTTTTAATGATTAAAGCAGGTTCCACGAAGACATTTAGGTTCACAACCTACTTGTGCTATCTTTTTCTATTCAAATTTAGATGAATGTTTCAGACCAACAAGCTTCAGATTCAGCCCTACAGTAATGCAGAGGAAAATAAAATGGCTCTAGTATATGAATAGACCACTGAGATAAGGATGCATGATTCTTGAAGGAACTACAGTAATTTTGTAGACTACTTTTTGGCTCCATTGCATCAAGTAATTACAAATAATCCAATGCCTAGATTGCATATGTCATGTAGAAACTGCATGCAACTAGGAAAATAAATACAATTGGCTAATTGGTACTTAATGGAAGAATATACTGTGCTAAGATTTTATGGATCAGGAGTATAGCCATACAAACTTCCAATACATGTGACAGAAAGGGTTTTTGCATTGGAATATGTAAGGCAGGTGCAGAGTGCTGATGAACTACACTTTCTCAGTCAGCAAAAGAAGACCTTATTTCCTTCTTTACCTTTTTCGTGTGGAGGGTTCACATTCGAGAGAAAAGCATTTAGTGTGGCACATAATCTTTTGATTTTTTTTATAACTTTGATGCTATCTGTCATTGGCAGTATGATCCATGTGACATCATTAAATCAATGATTGTGGCCAATAGGAATTTTGCAAATAGAATTCAACATCAAAGTAAACCCTTGCTTGAAAACTTGAGAAACAAGGATTCTTGGGATGAGGTCAAAATAGCAATGGAGAAAAGTGCTGCTAAGAATGGTATTTCTTTTGAACAATTGTTAGGCGAAATTATGGCATTGCACCGAAAGACAATTAGGACATACAAATTTTTTTATGAAAAAAGTGATAAACCATCTAGTAGAGTAAAAATTCCAAGTTCTCTAGAGAAGGATGTTATAGATAAAAAATGGTCACGATAAAAAATTACTGCCTTTTGGTCTATGAGGAAGGACCTAGGTGAAGAAAGAGCTCTTGCAGAGTATGATGATAACGAAGAAGATGAAGAGTTTAGCAAATTGTGGAATATAGAGCATCCTGATGAACGTGATGAATCTGATGATGATATTGATATGGAAGAAGAAGAACAAAGCCATGCCAATTACAAACCTGGTTTAAGTGAGGCCGCAAAAGAAGAATATGCTTCAACATATACTTTAGGAGAAACCATACTTCAAAAAATTGGTTATGAAGCTGGTTCTTTGGGGTCCAAAGGACAAGGCCTTTGGACAATACAAAGTGTTGAGAATAGAAAAAATGTTGATAAATCTGGCCTTGGGGTTGGAGGTGAAAAAGTAGACCAAAGGGATACAAGACAAAATAAATTTGTTAGAGCTTCTAGTACTCATCCTCATGGTCAGATACAATCACAACTAGGAGATGCCCTTGGTGGACAACTTAGTGCAACTAGGAGTGCCATTGGTGGTGATGGTATGGGTAGTAGTACTAGTAGTGGTCAACATGTGCTACAATAAAAAATTACACACAATACTAAGAGGAAAACAAAAAAAGATACCACAAAAACACCAAGTGATCAAGGCAATCAAAAGAGGCAAAGGATTTTGACAGGTCCAAGTCACACTATCAGTGGATCCACCAGTACCCCAAAGGAGTTATTTCCAGAAACTCCCACAAATCCAGATAGTGTGGGTATGACATCATTAGCAACTACAAGTACTCCTATTCCTTTGCCATTTAAGCATTCCATTGTTCCTGCCTCCCCAGGTTATGATTTCATTGAAGAGTTTAAAAATAAATCAGACTTGAATAAAAAAGAAAAGAAGCAACTGATGGAGAGTGCGTCTGTTGTAACTTCAAAGACTGCAACAACCATGGTATTACCCACATTTGACACAAATAAAGAAATCATGGAGTACACAATTGTTGTTCCCACAGTTAAAAAAAAACCAACAAATCAGATGGATCGATCTGAATACCAGGTAACGAATTTTCAATTGGATTTTTCTGGCCTGAAAAATATTGACAAAATTAATGTATCAAAGAAGAACAATGAATTGGTGTACACATCATTGCTAAAGCAAGATAGAGAGAAGAAAAGGTTGCAGAACCAAATAGAAAATTTACAGGCAGACCTAGCAAGTGAGAAAGAAAAGAGGAAAGCAACAAATAACAAGAGCAATGAATTAGAAAAAAGAACAATAAAATCTGCCTCTACATCAACAAGCAAAGAGGATAAATCAAATGAGAGAGAAGTGAATGACCTGAAGCGAAGGCTAGATGAGAGCAACAAGAAATATGATGAGGAAAAATCCACTTCAGAAAAATTAAGAGTAAGCATTGCGAATGGAAATGTACAGTGGGATTAAAAATTGGAGAAATAGAGAAAAACAATTGAAAGATTGGAGAAAGAGCTGATGGAAGCAAAAGAAGAAATTAAGTCTTCTCAAAATAAGTTATCTGCATTTTGTAGAGATACGGTGAGACATATGAAACAAAAGATCTGGGATGAAATAATGCAGAGGTTTGATCATTTGTGTGACATGTTTCAATTGATTGATGCTATCAGATAACATTATAAGAAGCTCAACAAATATTTAGTGGACAACAAAAAAGGTGCTGGAATTAGAGAAATATGCAAATGAAGTTCTACAAATAGTCTACAAAGCCAGTGACAATGATCTGAAATCAAAAGGGATTACTAATCGGATTGAAACCTCAATGAAGTTGTCATCTATCATTGAAAAGTGTTTGAGAATATCTGGAACAAAGGAATATTTGCATTTGGTTGCAGACAAGATGAAGGTGGTGGATGAAAAGGTAAGGAACTTCACAGAGCTTGGTTTTCCAGAGGCTTTTGACACAAATGAGTGATTCATTGGAAAGGATGGTTTTAGAAAGAAGATGGAAGGTGCAAGGAAGATTGATTTGGACCAATTTCCTCAGAACCCAGATGTGAACTATTTTAATTTGGATTCAATCACAACACTGATAACCTTGAATGCAAAATTGACTGAAGAATTCAAGATAAGTTCCACTTCTAATTACAATCATGAAATGTTAACAAAACTTCAAGTCAAACAACATCAGTTAGAACAAATGGCAATTCCACCTCCTGAAGAGTGGAAGCTACTAGAAAAGGTGATACAGTGACTTGATTTTTTATTTTCAACCTCTGATAATATGAGTTTCCAAGTTCCAACTCAGCTCTGTGCAGATTTGTCTTTGGGCATTGGAAAGATTTTGCATTGCCAATGCCAATATGTACTCCATGTGAAATTCAATTAAAAAGCTCAAATTCAGACTTCAGTAATGTGATGATGTTCAATTATTTGTATTATTTATTTTATCATTTGAACTACTGATGAACTTGATGGAACTTCTAATTTTGCTCTCTGAATTCCTCTTTGTCTTGACCTTGTCCTGGTCTGTCAATGTGTCATATTGTTTGGGAAAGAACCTAAGGTTGGGGTTTTTATTTTGGTTTTCATGAAAATCCTAATGTTGTATGTAATACCTTGGGTGAAAATCTATTCAGATGTTACCTTTTTTGGGTGGGTTTTGTTGGTGGTTTTTAACGTAAACCAAGTTTGTCTCCTAATCTACATATGGAATTGCCAATTCCAATCAAGGGCATGGGATGATTACAAAATTATTTCATAACTTATGATATTCATTTTATTTGCAATTTGGCAGCAAGCTCTAAGTAAAGACATATAGACACATGACTTCAGAAACTCGTACAATTTAAACTAGTGCCATATACCATTGGGGAGTCAAATTCACAAACATTTAAAATTTAACAATAGATTCAATTTTTCAAATACATAGCATATAAGATCTCTGGAAATATTGCATTACAATAGTGTTAATCCATATCCTAACCCAATACTTCTTACTAAATCCCTTTACAAACATATCCATCCATGATTCCATCCAAGCATTTTACTTAATTCCTTGAATTAAAGCCAAAATGGAAAACATACACACCAGAGCACTAAGCAGTGAGATGAACACCATAAACCTTGATTATACTATTCAAAATTATGATATGTTTATACAAAGGAGAGACATGAGCTTGAAATATAACATCATAACTCAAATGCTAGTATTGTTGTGAAACATCAAATCTTCATAGACCTAAAACCCCATTACCGAATAACCCCAAACCTAAATTGTATTAATATTGAAATAACTGGTTCTTACAATCTGTTCTGCAACTATACCTAGACTCGACCTAAAAATATTTGACTTGCCAACCCCTATTTCTGGCCTTGAAAGTTGAAATCCTTCTTATAGAAAATGAAGGAGCAAACAAGCATCGGGCCAGAAATTACACATGTCATTGGTCAATTATTAATAAACCATAATCAGTTATACTATAACCGCTGAGCTGTTAGTTATCGGCAATAGACACTATTTTACTCCTCTTCGGTTAAGTACTTGTCTACCCATTTTTGGTATTCCTCATCCGTTGGCCAGTTAAAATTCACCACCTCGATAACCCTAGTATCGTAAGGTGTGTACTTCACCGCAACCTGGTTAGCCTCTCTCTCAAAAGACTCTAAGAATATGCTAGTATTAATTATTTTATCCATATTGCTCACCAGCAAGTTATAGTCTGAGCCATCACAAATCAATTTGATTTGTGCATCAATAACATCTTCTGCCCTATCTTGCCACTGCTGCAATGTCTTAATATTTCCCTGTGCATCTATTATATCTAGCAGAAAAGTATCATTCTAGTCATCAGAACTCTTTACCAGTTCTCTAATTTTTCTACTCAAATCATCAGGTAGGGCCTGGAATCCCTTCAATGATTTCACAAAATTTAGAGTAGGATTCAATGACTGAGGCCTGTTGTCTACATCAAACCTCAAAGCCTTAAACATAACATCTAAATCAGTGGCCCGAGGGATCCACTTCTCAACCAAAGGCATAACTACTTCCCGATCTCTATTAATGTTTTTAATTCCACCCAAGAACAAAGAATACAAAGAATGTACAGATGGCAACCTACAATCAACCTTCTCATTTAGATGCCTCAAAACGGTGTCAACCACCTCATTGTGTTTAACAATTGTATCATCCTCACTTGCCTTTAGGGCAGCCTATAATTCTGTGATTTTATTCAACATTTGCTTCTTGGTAGGATCCATAGAATACTCAACTTCCTCTTCAACTGGCTCTGGTGTAGGGCTGAGAGCAGGTGTTCGAATGGGGGACCCAGGAGTAGAAATGATTGGAATATTAGGGGGAACTGACCCTGAAGTAGTGGGTAGTGCTTTGATACTAGGGGCACTGGAGGATTCTCCTACCTACCCATATTTCAATCTATCAACTTCAGACTACAGCTCAACATTCCTCTGCTGTATTCTACTATATTCCCCAATTATTATGTTGTATTTCTCCATCAGACTCTTCTTTTTAGCTTCCTCCCTTTCAGCTATCTTTTGGGCCAATTTGACCACATTCAATGTCAAGCTTTGGCTTCTCTTGTTGAGGTTTTAGAAGCTCTCTTGATGATGAGCCCTCCCCTTAGACTTGGGCCAATATCAGCCACATTCGGTTTTCTACCCTGGGGTGCTAATGCCCATATGGCCAGAGTTTCATATTCCTCACTAAAAGCAGAGTCTTGCAGAGCTGGCTTAACCTCTTCCTCACTATTTTGCACAGGATGCTTGGACTGCAGGACAAAATTGAATGCTACAACATCAACAATGTCCCATTCAGGCAGAAGTAAGACACCAGCTTGAGTCACAAGTCTCCTTCCTTCCTCAGGAGTAATTCTCTTCAATTCCTCCATTAGTTTGGCCTTAACTTCATCATCATTCTCCTGTTCAGACCTATTAGGTCTTGACTCCTTCTCTTGCATTTATCCTGATATTCCTCTAATTTCATTCTCCAAATTAACTGCAAGAAGATAAGAGTCTTCACGAAGGCATCATCATCTAGGAATGCCTTGCAGGCCTCCATCCTGGCATCCTGTACACACTGCCCCTTTATATCCATATCAGTTAACACCAATTGTGTTGATCTAGGAGGAGAAGGGATACCAACCTACATGTCTTGATCAGTTATAATTATTTCATCCATCTGAGCCTCTTGTGTTTCCTCAACCCTTTGCCTCTTTAGGCTTGGCTCTGATAGTAACTCTATAGGATCATTTCTTAGTGGTGAATCTAGGTCCACAATCCTTATCCCTCTAGGTTTCCAGATCCCTTGACCTAGTTGTGATGATGCTTGCATTATTTGTTTTCCCCTTTTATCTCCTGCCTCCTCATCACTGCTATCATCTCTCTTCCTCTTGTATAGAGGCCTACCCTTTGGTGGCTGATAAGTTGGCCTTGTTTCTTCAGGCCTCGCCTCCGGTCTCTAAATTCCCAATTCCAGTTCCAAATTGACTTTCTTGGTTTTCAAGGTGCTCATGATATCTTTGAAGTTATTCATTAAGAAATCTATTCTTTTGTGAAATGGAGTGAACTCCATCAGTGGATCATATTTTGGATCCATTTTATGCACCATAGCCAACAATTTCTCATAGGCAATCCATTTCTCTTTATTCAATTCCTGCCTGCTCAAATCAAACTCATTTCTGATTAGATCCTCAGGAAAATTGAAAACATGTGCAAACTTGCCACCTTTAATTCGTTGCCTAAATAGGGAAAAAAATCCCTTGGGGTCATGCTACCTCTTAGATCCAATCTTCAAATGATAATCATCAAAAAATCTTCCAAAGTGGACCCATCCTCCCTTGGAAAAGACAAAATCAGAAACAATAGTATAATCAGGGAACAAAGTCCCTTTTCCTTTCCCTGTCAAATTATCCTCATGAATGCAACCTAGTTGCCACATGACCTCGGAAAATCCCATCCTTGATGGTACATTATATGGGAGAATGTGAGGAGCTCCCTGGAAACCATAAACCCTTAGGACAGTGCTTATAGGGTATAAGATGATGTCACCCCAATTGTGGCACACCTTCGAATCAGGCTTCCTCACTTTGGGTCGGAGGAAATCATGCAAATCCTTAGGGACCCTTGGCACATTTACCACCAATCGAGCTCTAAGTCTAGAATCAAAACAGTTATCAAACTGCACAAAGCTAGCACCTCCCCTATTGCAAGACAAATCTACACTCCAAACCTGTACTGGTAATCTTTCTCCATTCACTTCTTGCCTCAACACCATTTTCTCTGAGAAGAAGTCGGCATTCTTGTACAGGAACATATGCATTAATAGGGAGTACCAAAAGAAAGGAGTACCAGTGTCCCCCATATGCAACTTCAACAAACCCTCATGTATCTTTTCAGCAAGAAAAGATGCATAGTCATACACTACAAAAAAATTAGGATGCTGAATCTGAGGCCCCATAAACATATAAGAAATGGGCATCACGGTATTAGGGCTGAAACCTAAAATCTGGAAAAGTGAATAAAATGTTGCCAAGAAGTGATCAGCAAAACAACTCAGCCTAAAAGGCTCCTGATCAGTTGGGCTGATGTGAATTGTTGAACTGCCTGCCTTGGCTAAATGAGGAGGAAGCAATTTTGATCTGAAAAGAGGCTTTGACTTGGCATATTCCTACTTCATTTCCTCAAAATCTACTCGGACTAAGAATGGGCTATATTCACTCAAATCGAAAACCTGTCGAATCTCATCTGCATTTATATTAAGTAGAACCCCACCATAATTATCCCTGATAATCCTTGTAATAGGATCATATCATGCTGCCACTGCTCTGAGTAGGTCAATATCAGGAAATACATTTGGTACAACTAGTTTCCCCATATCGTACTTCCAGCCATTACAGAAAGGATGAGGCACATTTTGCTACCCATACCATCTCCTAAACATTTCTAGGCCCGTCATTTGGACCCTAACATCTACAATATTATAGGGTTTACACCTTAGTCCCTCGCCTAAGGCTTTCCCATTCATTAAAACCAAACCCCTCTTCTTGTTGTTTGTTGATAGCGGGAATTGATCTAGGAAATTGTCGTATAAATTCCTTTAAAAATAATCAATATGGCCAGAATGCTGCTTTGATGGTGCCATTTCGAACAACTAGGGCTTCTCCTAAAATCAAATTCTTGAACAAACTAGGGCAACCAAAAAAAAAATTATGCTAGAACTTTGCAATTTCCCACAATTCAAAAGAACCAGTAACCTTACAGTCTTAATCAACAAGACCCCTGACCAACACAATACAATCCTCCACAAAAAACACATTGAAACAGAAACCGTGGCATAGAAGGTAACTCACGAGATTTCGCGCCTTGCAGAAAACCAAACCTCACTGTAATTGCTTGAAAAACTCAATCTCTGGCTTTGGACCACTTTGAAAACATTTGAATGCCTTTGTGGTGAAGATATAATGGAATTAACTACTTAAAGCCAATGAAAAATGGCCAGTAGACATCTCATCCACCATTAAAGCTCACTTACATGCCGTGCCAATGGCTTCAATCATATTTGATGAAAATTTAAATTTTCACCGTCGATCTCTTGTTCCTGTTAGATCATCAATGATCAGATGGATATCTTCAAAAGGCTGATAGCCTGAAAACATCTCCATGTCATTATTGAGGGCCCACCATAATACACAACACCAAAGGAATACACGTGGAGTCCTCCCGTGATATTGCAATCACTAAACACCCTTCACTTTAGGATCATGTGATGGCAGGCAACCGTTGATTCCCTCCATCGGCGATCATGATCATTCACAATAGTGAGCAGTAGCTGCAGCACCAAAACCTATCTATCGAGCAAATTTTCATCAAGGTTAAAACATCGCCGTCGATCTTGAGCATGTGCATCTCACATCTGGTTTAGTAACCCACTCTATAACATACTAAAGTTTGATACAAATATTAAGCACTTTATTTACTCCTTTTCAACATCGATAACCTGGGACACATGGCACCTACCCATGATATCACAATCACCAAGCAACTAGTGGTGATGTCATTGTGATACCGCGGGGAACGGTCAAGATCAACCGTAGGGAGATCAACGGTCACTAAAAATAACCCTTGCAAAATAATACAATTACTTAAAATAAAAGAGGGGAAGGGGACACCGCCTAAGACAATGAAAAATGATGGCTCAAAGTTGTTCTAAAACACAGGGCATGGTCTGACCCAAACTTGAGAAATAAAAGGTTAGGCAAAATATTTAGCATAATTATTAAAAGGGGCTCGGCCTAGATGATTCAATGGGACATAAGTTGTTTTGAAACCACCCTAAAAAAGGTAACATCAGAAAAGACCCAACCCAAAGATATACATTATATGGCAGGTTACTAAAGTGGCTATGAGATGCACGTGCTCAAAATAAATGAAGGTGTTATAATCTTGATGAAAAAGTTGCTTGACGGTTATGTTCAACAACGGTGACTGTTATGAATGAACATGATTGCCGATGACGGAGATCAATGGTTTCCCACCATCGCATGATCGGAAGATGCAAGGTGTTTATTGATTGTGATATCACGGGTGAGTGCCACGTGTATTCCTTTTGCGATGCATAGTGTGGTGGGTCCGTCATGCTGAGATGGAGATTACATCAGCCTTTTTGAAGGCAGCCATTCGATGCTCTGATGAAAGTGAAGGATCGATGGTTGGGATTTGAATTCGATCGACATTAAGTAATTTTCCTTCATTCTATTTTACCACAAAGTTATAACAGATTTTGGTTGTGTCTTGATGACAGTTTTGGGCCACTTTTGGCGCAAGTTTCTTGAGGTTTGGCGGTTGGCCAGTGCATCAATCATTCTGTAGTAGGTTTTAAACTCATTAGAGTTTGATGTTTCAGGATAGTACTAGCATCTGAATGGAAATTACTCATTTCGAACTCATGTCTCTCCATTGTATAAACATATCATTATTTTTAATAAAATGATCAAGGGTTATTTTGTTCATTTCTAAGTTATGGATGTTGAACTGTTAGTGTGCTAGCTTCTGTTATGTTTTGACTAAAAATCCTGATATTATTCATGAAGTGAAATATAATATAAAATATCATGGAGAATTGGAGTAAAATATAAAATATTAAATAAAATATCTTGATTCTTGAACTTGAAGTGAAATGATTCACAATTTATTTGAATACAATATAAAAAATCATCAACTACTATTTGGAATATGATTCATGCAGTGCTTGAGTGCAATCTAAAATAAGATTATAAGATATCATGAACTTGAAGTGCAATGATTCACAATTTCCATTTAATAGAATATAAAATATCATCAACTACAGTTTGGACTTTGGAACAATGGAAACTGATTCAAGAAGTGTAGTAAAAATACATAAAACTTGCTAATTCTCTTCCATTTCCCAAACACAGTCAGGGTCCTCAACCTGATGCTTATCTTCAGATAAAGTAAAAGAGTCATCTTGATTTAGAGACTGCTCTGTACTTTGTTCGGCCTGTGTCTCAAAATCAACATTCATTGTTTGATTTGTGTCAATTTCAATATCATTGTCATCTTGATCTATCCCAGGCCCACTGCCACTACTACTATTACCACCACAGTACTGACGACTCTTGGAATTAGAGAGCCTGTGTTGCACAACCCGACCCCTCTTCTTTCACATGTGGACCTCCAGATTGCGAGTGCCCTTTCAAAAGGATTTTTTTTGACATTATACGCAATTCCTTTCATCCTCAAGCAATTTTCCAAATTCTTGTCGAGTTTGTTTCTTAACTTTGATTTCAAAAACCCCAATGTACTGAAAAATCTCTCATCCTCCACCGACCCCAATATCATTGTTTGACATAAATCAACAAGTTTGAAATATTTTGACATAAAACCACGCAATATTTCACTCTGACCTAAGCTTGTCCAAACCTTTTTTATTGATCCCGGTTCAAAGGCCTTCTCCTTGCCCATGGAATTAGTCTGGTCCCTCATAGCTATTGCAAAAATCTGACATTGCTTTCTAAGCTTATTTTCATTTAAAATTCCTTGTATTGCCTACTCATTGTATGTTACCTTTTTCAAAAACTGTTAGATCATGATTTTTACTTGATCATGAAAATATTTTGGGTTATCTCGGTTTACCCAAAATTGAGATACACAATACCCATGGCTTCAATTATTTCATGTCGAGGGAATCTTTCACCAATCTCTGATTAAAGAGATTTTGCAATTTCCTTCAAATTATCACTAACAGATTTAACAATGTCGTTAAAATTTTCCTCATTAATAGATACTTCTTTTCTGGAGCGCCTGGCTATCTTACAATGGTACATTGGTATCTCATATCCACGTACACAAATACATAAGTGCCCGCTTGTATTAAACTGTAAATAATTATCAGGATTATTCAAATCAATAATTTTCTGCCACAACAAATAATTTGCGCCTTCTCGTGTTAGATCTAGATATAGATGATTGAGGGCCAAGCATGTAAGTTTACGTAGATTGGCATATTCATAAATATACATAGTTCTATCTTTGGCTTTCTTCACAAGATTGTTCATCTCATCTAGCATGGGGAGAAGACTAGCTAAAGTCAAGAGTGTCTCTATATCGCTTAACCTATGTAAGAGTTCAGGAGCTTTGTCTACTATGCTGCGATGCTTGTACATCAACCCAATTAAGGATTGATATTCTGAAAGAACTCGTTGCACTAGTCCATGTAGGGAGATCCATCTGGTATCGACATCCTTGAGAAGCTTATTTCCAGGTGTTATTCCCTCAACAAAATGTTGAAATTCAAGGAAACATTTGGGACTTCGACAGAAGTATGCGTGGATCTCGCGAACTAGATTTTTAACTTTTGATACTATTGGAAACTTGCTTACAATTTTAAATGCTAAATTCATTCTGTGGGCCATGCAGTGAATGCCAAGCATGTATGGTGCACAAGTAGTTTGTAACTTTGTGAAAAAACCACTCCTTTGACCTTGCATCACTGCAGCTCCATTAGCTCCTACACACACCAAATTTTTGGCAATTGTCAACTCATCCAAACCTGCAATTTCATTCAAATATTTCTTGACTAGTTCAAATAGATTTTGCGATGTTGAACTGTCCTTCATTTTACGAACACAAAGAAGATGAGCTTGGCGAACATTTTGTTCTACAGTATACAAATGCATACAAACCCAAGAAGTATTTTCTACCACAGTAACTTCATCTAAAGATAATGCAATGAAATTTGACTCTTTTAATTTCTCCTTTAAATCTTGCTTTTCCACTGCAGCAAGACAGTTTGCCAATTCCCATCCAGCGTTTACTGACCAATGTGAGAAGGGAAAGTGGGGAACACTCAAATAAGATAATAAATCAAAATATTCTGGGTAGTTTGTCATAGGATGCCCCCTGGACAATATATGAAAAACAACACTCATCTGAACAGTTTTTGACAGATTTGCTGCTGTCATGGCTTTTCCAAAATGAACCTCAAGTGTACCTTCACATTTTTTAATCTTCGAAATTCTATGGTTATGCTCTCCATAATCTACGGCATACTTAACATGAAGACATTCTTCCTTTGATTTCCATCATACGACTGATTGTTCCTTTTCATCTATGATTTATTTTTCGTAAACTTTGCCGATATACTTTTCTATAGTGTCAAGCTTTAGCTGCATCGTCTTGTCTCTTCCACATTTCCAACTACAAATCTTACATCTGACCTCTATTGCCCTTTCAATATCATTTTCGTTTGATACCCCCAATGGTTCAAGGAATGGGTACTTCGACAACCAACCAATTTGAAAATTCCTTGTCATTTCCCACTCGTGCCCCAATTTTGCTTTGCCTTTTCTTTTCTTGCTACCAACATCATCCTCATCCAAGTCGATTATCTCATTCTGGCTATCCAGGGAATCCCTTGGAACATCTTCTGTGGTATTTCCATCCTCATTTGATACATTTTGATTTAATCATAATATGGGTTCTCCTCCTTTGCAAGGTTTGTTTCAATTACACATATTTATAATCATGATATGATTTCTCCTCCCTTACGAGGTTTGTTTCTATCAAACATATTTAAATTTCATGCAATTTTATCTATCTGTATCTATTTGGCTGTTTGTGGAGGTGGAAACATCAAAGCATGGGTTTGACTAAGGAAACCCCAAAACAACCCCCAAAATTTTTCTTCTTCATTTATGTGTAGATGTACAGGTTCGACAAGCTAGAAATCTTAGATTTAAGGATTTTATTCTCTATTTTATTGGAGATGATAATGCGGGGCACATACATCCTCATAACATGTTGTCATCGGTGGCCGAAGCTTAATCCTCCTTGTTGATGGTTAAAATAATACAACAATGTTAAACAAAATATTTCTATTCCATTTATCCTATAAACGATAACTAATATTAAATCACCTATCTTTCAAGGTCTCAGTAGTTGGTTCTCAATTGTGTTGTCATCACTCAATAGTTCATGCAATTGTAATATTCAAGGGGCCTTTGCTGGTAAACAAGATAACAAACTGATGAATTTGAAGTATTCTAACAAGGGGTTTCCAAATAAATGAAAAAAGATAGATCACAATTTTGGAAGAATAAGATGTGAACAAACATTTCCTTGAATTAAGAAATACAATTTCTATAACGAGTATTTCCTAATCAGTCAAAAATTGTAGAATGAAGTAATTCATAAACACTCATGCAATTACTCTCATCCACAATGCAGATTTAATAGATGTACACACCATTCATTTTTTCCCTTTTCAGAATTAATTTTTAGTAACAAACATCATAAGCTCATCATAAAATTAGCAAATCAATGAACAATAAGAAAATAGCATCCACAAATAATGTAACAGATTGTTTTAAATTCAATATCTTCTATTGATTCTCATCAATTAAGAGACTATAACTATGGATTTTTACTCCAAGATAATGTTAGAAAATCATAATGCAAATACATAAATCCACAATAAACAATGAAATGCAAAGGAATAAATAAAGAAGTGAATGAAATGATCTCACCCAAGTCCTTCATCCTCCATGGTTGAATTCCATTGCACCTTCTAGTTTGTTGAAATATGATGTTGCCCTAAGATTTTGATGAGCAATCTACTATTGACTAGTCCTAAGCAAGTTTTGAAGGATTTAAGAATCTACATGCAGGAGAATTCCTACATGCAATGACTAAATGACAAGATACAATGCTCAATGCGAGAAGTATTTCAAGATTGCTAAGAGATTAAGAGATTTCCTAGATTTTCAAGATGATCGAAAATGAGGACAAAATTGTCATTTTATAGAAAATGCAATTTTGGATGGACGAATGAGATTAAAGATTGATAAGTGCCCTAGAATCTGTGGTCAAGATTCAAAATAACAATCTCTTAATTAGGGTTAGGGCAAATTTAGGGTGAAATTTAATTTGAGTGGACAAGATTTTATTTAGGAAATTAAATCAAGGAAAGAGAATAGTTATGATAGTGAGATGAGAATTAGTAAGTGGAAAAGGATGAGTTAGAAAATCAAGTTATTTTAGAAATAACTTAATTTGTGGAGAGAAATGCTATTTTAAAATTAATATTTTAAATTAATTCCAAAATGGTGAATTCATGTGACAGTAAATAATAATAATTTTATTTACTTGAGGAGAGAGAAATTTAAATAAATGATTTTTTATTTAAATTTAGAAATGAATTGTGAGAGACAATTAAATAATTAATTTAAATTATTTAAATGTGAAAGAAGTGAATTAATAATTAAATAAATTGTGGGGGATTTATTTAATTATGAGAGGACTTTAATGTTAGAGACATATTTAAATAATCAAGAGGGAATAGTGGATTAAATAAATTTAATAATTTTTTTAATTTAAAGAGGACTTTAGATATTAGTGACGTATTTAAATAAATGTGATTTATTTAAATAGTCAAGAAGAATAAGAGAGACAAATTAATTAAATAATTAGTCATTATTTAATTAATAGTTGAATTTAGTTAGAGTGGCATAATTAAATTATGTATAGAGGAATTGATGAGAAAATTGAGATCGCAGGCCTAGGTCAATTTTAAGTGTCTACATTTTGCTCCTCTTTGTCATAATGCAGTTTTATCGCGTTATGGAAAAGAAAATAAGTCAAAGATATGCTCCAATGAAGGTACGAAGTGCTTATGCCCCCTCAATTTTTTTTTTGAATTTTGGCCCACTGTCAAAAAAAGTTGGAAAGTGTCCTGATAAGCTAAATGAACGGCCAAAAAATCAATGGTGCGATTGGTTTTCAAAATGGAGGACGTTAAGCCAACAAAAATTCCAGTGAAAGGTGGTCAAATGAGCCTCCAGTACAAACTCGTTAGGTCAAACCCTAATTTTCAACCTATAAATAAGTTGAAAAAGCCAAACCAAGTGTCATGTTCACATTTGTTATTTAGAGATTTGGAGAGCAGAGCACAAGGAGAACATGTTTATTCCCATGACAGACCATCGTGGCTACCACATGAGGACATTTCGACGACCCGAGGATGTAGAGGCACCGATAAGTACCCCATCCGAATTTTATTTTTTTTGATTTTTGTGCATTTATTAGGGTTTAGGGGTCAAAAAAAATTGCGTTGCGACGCAAATGCCATCATGCCTTCACGTTTGGTGCATTTGATTGCGTTATGATGCAAGTGCAATGGGTCAGTAGGTTTAGGTTTACAAGAATGCAAGTGATAGGGAAAACAATGCAAGTGGCAATTTGCAACGCAAGTGCGGTAATAGGCGACGCAAGCGTAATATTGCGACACACCAGCCATGTCAAATGATGCAACTATTATAAAATAATACAATTGCCATACAGAAAGACACAATTGTTGCAAAGGTTCACAATTGGTATATGAAATGATGCAATTGCTATAGTGCGATGCAACTACAAAATGTAGAGCCACATGTGACTTGGTGTGATGCAATTTATGGTTAACGTGACGCAATTGCAGTTGACCAGGGGTGACTAAAGTTGTCTTAGTTTAGACTCTTTTTTGGATGCATTTTTGGTTTCTCAGATAGTAATATTGTATTGAAATGCTAATCCATGTGTGCTAACCATTGTTTCTACTTGTGCAGAAATGATTAGTGCCTATCTATACTCGAGAGTTCAGACTTGCGACTTATGCATTTAGAGATCGACTAAGCGAGTGAGAGAGACAACGGTTGATGAGACTAGGTTTATATTATTTCGCCTACATGCCCATTATTCAGGCAAACGGGGGATTACTGACAGCACTCTGTGAGAGATGACACTCAGAGACATGTTCCTTTCACTTACCCACAAGAGAGGCCACTGTTAATTTGGAGGATGTGTACCATATTCTGCGCATCTCAATTAGTGGGGAGAGAGTAGTATATGATACAAATAGAGGGCGATAGGCCCTGTGAGAGATGTATGATGATGTGGATGGTACCGATCTAGGTATTCATAGATATGAGATTGGGTGGGAGTTTGTGGCTGACCATTATCCACGATGGGATGCCATGCTTATGACATTGATAACCGGGGTTCTGATTCTAGATCATCATGGACATGGGTTTCCCATAGGATGGGGGGATGTACTAGTCTGTATGTGCGCTCAGAGGATAATGTTTGCATGGTGCCCCTGCTTGTTGGCTATGTTGTACCATCGGCTACATGAGGTTGTATATCAGTAGGGACAAAGTATCAACTGTGACACTACCTTACGTATGATCTAGGCATGGGAGAACATTCCCATTTTTCGTCCACCAATTCAGATTTAGGAGCTGGGTGATGGTATGTGCTATGTTTATTTGTATGCTAGTTCATTTACCCAGGCCGAAGTAGGAGATACCAAGTACTGGCGACACAAGATCGACACATTGATGAGCTTTATTTGGAGGCCTTTCAAAGATTGTGTCCAGTGGCCGGATGAGGATGGCCATCTTTCTTTGTGTAGATAGTTTAGATATTTATTTGGCCGTATAGTTTAGAGCTAGAGGATCATAGAGATGTACTTGCCCCAGCAGGTACTACGACAATTTGGTGAGCAACAGGGTGTGCCTGTGGGGATGATCGAGTATGCATGATCATCTATAGAGACCATGTGGGGGCCACCAATTGTAGTGGCAGTGGTAGAGAAACAGTTTGACACCCTAGTTGCATAATAGTGGGGATGGAGGGGAGGTCCAACAAATGCAGGGACATCGGCTGAGTATGATACTTGGTGGAAGACCCATAGACCCATTCCATTGAAAAATCTGGATGGTCTCACTCCTATTGATCATAGATCATTCATTCCATGGGTGTGGAGGGGAGGTCGGGGAGGGAGAGATGGTGGTCGGGGGAGGGATGGAGGAAGAGATGGTGGTCGGGGTGATGGAGGGAGAGGTGGATGGTGGTCGGGGGAGGGATGGTGGTCGGGGTGATGGAGGGAGAGGTGGGGGAGATGATAGAGGTGGCGGGGGCAAAGATGATTGTAGTGATGGTAGGGGTGGGAGGAGGAGGAGGGGTGATGGAGGGCAGAGGCAACCCCAGAGAGTCAAAAACTGGGTGGGAGGAGCACCATTGTCACCCATTAGGGAGGAGGGTGAGGAGGGAGAGCAGCCAGAGAGATAAGAGGCAGAGGCCCGAGGAGAGGAGGAGGTGGAGGTTAGAGGAGAGGAGGAGGTTAGAGGAGAGCAGCCGAGAGAGGAGGAGATATTTGCTAAGCACCATCCTCTTGAAATCGATGTGGAGGAGGTCCGAGGAGAGGAGGAGAGGGAGGAGGAGGAGGAGGAGGGGGAAGATGAGGCCGAGAGGAGGCTATGAGAGTAGATGATAGAGGGTGAGGAGGAGGGGGATAGACCACCCACTTTTCTGGTGGATGTGACTATGGATCAGAGGGTTGTAGACCTTTAGAGTAGATTGGTTGTGAGCTTGTATTAGAACAAGGCCTTGGCAGTAGAGCTGGAGGTTGTGAGGGTGGAGAGAGATCAAGTTGTCATCAGGCAGCAGGAGGCTGAGACTCAGATGCAAGAATTTTCTTAGTTATGTACAGGACCATCAAGAGACAAGGCTAGGATGAGTGAGAGTAGGGGCTGCTATAGATTGTCATATGAGCGAGCCATACCACCAGAGAGATGGGATCTAGGTTTATCCAGATCCTATAACAGGATAGGCAATGGTACCCAGACCCACAATATTAGCAGGTCACATTACAATAGCCATACGAGTGCTGGGGGGTCCACTTCATCTGGATAGTCTTCAGGACATCGATCCCACAACTCACACAAACACTCATCCAGTCACAGTCACAGGTCAGGGCATAGTCACATATAAGTTTCACCAGGACAACAGATAGAGCAGAGCCAACCTCCCACCCTTGACCCTTTAGGATCTCAGAGTCAGGATCTAACCACCATGCCCATTTAGGTTACTTTTCATGTGATTAGTCAAGAGAAATTTCCCCATGGGTCACCTCCATAGGATGAAGGGGGCATGGCATAGGATTTAAACCCTGTTATTTCTTATGAGACATTGTATATTTTGACATTCGAGCCAGTAAGCTCCATTTTTGGGATATCCTATGATTTTATCCTGTGACATGATATTCTTTTTGAAGCTATATATATGAGATGCTTTTGGATGTGAATTGTATGATTTTATGTGTTATGATGTTCTATGCTTTACTTGATGTTATGTGATGTGGTTCGATGTGATGCATTTATGATATGAAATGTATGGATATCGTGTTTTATAGTTATGAATGCAATTATGGATATGGTTATGTATGTATGCATTATGTGATGTATAATTATATGATTCCTATATATTAATGTAAATGATGGTTATGATGTATATATGTTAATGCAAATGATGAGTTTATGTATGCTGGATGGATGTATGTAAATGATAATGTCATGCAATGTGAATTATGGTATTTGATTTATGCAAATGAAATGCTCATATGATCATGTATGCATCTATATTTTTGTATGTCACAAGATATCATCAGAGGATGAGGGAAGAGAAGATGAAGATGGATGTTAGTGTGGAGACAGATATACATGTTAGTGTGGAGAAGATATGCATGTTAGTATAGAAACAAAATTCCTTCAACAATTGCCATAGTACTATCCTAGTTATTGCTCTTAATCATCATTGGGTGGAATGTCGTAATGGCCAACAAACACTATGATATGACATAGATCAATAGTGTGCAAGGTCGAACCATTATGTAGATCAACAGTCACATACAAGGATGATCATGAATCATACGGGGAACGCAATTTCCCCTAGTCATTTTGTCATAACCAACCGCAAACAGACAAGACTAGTCATGGGACACCTATGCTTCTCTAAATCCTGATGTCAGGTTATCCCTGAGAAACTAGCCACATGATAGCCAATAAAAGATAAGACGACCATCGTGTTACGTCGTTGCTCCTCTAAATCCTGAAATCAGGACATCCTCGAGAAACAAATAACAAGATGATTAAAAGGACAAGGATGATCGTCACGATATGTCATTGTTCCTTTGACGTAAGGAACTAATATCATGATAACCATAAAAAAGACAGATAGTGTTTTCCAAGTGAACAAACTGTCAAGTTTTCAAAATTCCAGGTGTTTTGATGTTGAAATGCCAAAGTTGATAGGGTTTAGTTTGCCAAATGTCGAATGATTCCATATTCAGGAAGGACACATCCTGAATGATTTTGATGTCAAAAGGGTCAATTCTCGAAGTCAAGAGAATCCATCAAAATGCCAGATGATGATGACGATGCTTAGGAAGGATACATCCAAAAGCATAAAGAAATGACGAGAGTTGCTTCTCAGAAGGACACATCTGAAGAAGGACCCAAAATTTTGACAGGTTGATTTTTTTTGATAGATTTTGACTAGATGATTGATTTGACCACATGCCATTGCTGACATGCTGAAGTGTTGATGATATAGATTGCCTATTTAGGATTGATGAATGATTTGCTTGATTTGAAGATATTTTGACGTGTGTGAAAGTGCAGTGCCACGAACCCTAATGGACTGACCTAGTGCGGCCTCGGGGGCTCTTCGATTGATGGCCTTGCCTACATCATGCACTCAGAGACCTCATAGTTCGACATGACCAAATTGACTTTGTCTGAAGGACAAAGGATTGAGCCATGATTTTATTTTGAAAAACCTAGAAGGACATACCTAATGTCTCGGGGATTAAAAAATGATTGATTGGACTGATAGGACAGACATTGACTTTGTTTTGAGATTTTTGACACTTTTTGAATGTTTTTGGATTTTCTTCAAGACATTTTTCAATTTTTAGGTCTTTTTTCAAGAATTTTTCAATTTTTATGACTTTTTGAAAATTTTATGACTTTTTTTAGGACTTTTTACAATTTTTAGGATTTTTTTCAAGACTTTTTGTGAATTTCAGGACCATGTGCGATATCCACTACAATCAAATGATAAAGGTCTTGCCCCTAGGCAGGCCAGGGATTACCAAAGATGTGGGAAAAGGTGTACGTAGGATAAAATGTAAGGATATGCAAGGTGTGATGTCAACCATTGCTAGCCATGGACAAAATTTTTAGGACTGATGGGAAATGTCATGAGTTTCAGGATGTCATGTTTATGCAATATGGATAAAGGCTTATTAGAGTAACAATAGATGGCAGAGCAACGATTGACTACGCATGGCGTCTGTTTGCCAGGTTTTCACCATGGTACTTATCCAAAGCACTTGTTTGCCAGGTTTTCACTATTGGACAAATTTATTTTTTTTTACTATTTTTGCCATTTTTTATTTTTTTTGGTGTCACCAAGACGCCTATTTGCCAGGTTTTCATCAAGGGATGATTTTTTTTATTTTTCAAGTTTTTAGCTAGGCTCTCTTATGTTATGTGTAGAACTTTTACAGATGTAGGCTATTGATGGGTTTTGTTAGCTGTTCTCCATCAGGTGTGGCTAGTTGATAAGCTCTAGAACTGAATTTTATAGTAATAATATAAGGACTGAGCCAATTAGGCTCAAAATTTCTAGGCTTCTCACGATCAGCCTGATTTCTTGAGTTCTGCATGAGGACCAAGTCACCGATTTCAAATTTTTTGACCATCACTCTTTTGTTATAACTCCTGTAGAGATGATTTTGATATGCCTGTAGATGGTTCAAGGCATTTTGTCTTCTTTCTTGTAGCATTTCTAGCTTATGCAAGCGAGACTGTTTGTATTCTTCATCATCGATCATTCCCTTCAAGGAGACTCAAAGAGAAGGAATTTAGACCTTGATGGGTAGTATGGCCTCAGATCCATAGACCAAGGAAAATGGAGTGGCTCTAGTAGGTGTACGAATGCTAGTTCGGTAGGCCCACAAGATGAGATTGAGTTGTAAATGCCAATCTCAGCTAGCGTCATTGATGGTCTTCTTAAGAATGCAAATAATTGTTTTATTTGACACCTTAGCTTGACCATTGCCTTGTGGATAATATGGTGTGGAGAAATGGTGTTGGATGTGGAATCGCTCACAGAGTTCATGAACGTCCTGATTTTTGAATGGATGACCATTATCGGTGATGATGGACTGTGGGACACCATATCGACAAATGATGTAGTTACGGATAAAATTTAAGAATTTCTTACCGATGATGTAAGTGAGAGGGATGAATTCAATCCACTTAGTAAAATACTCAATGGCAGTGATGATGAACTTATGGACATTGGAGGAGGATGGATGGATTTTTCCCACGAGGTTGAGTCCCCATTATGCGAAGGGCCATGGAGAAGTGATAGGTCTTAGCTCCTATGCAGGTGCATGGATTAGGTTGTTGTGTACTGGGCATTTTCGACATGTTATGACAAACTGAAGTGCATCTTTCTCTATTTTTGGCCGGTAATACCGTAATCTGGTGAATTTTCTGGCTAGAGTAGGGCCACTCGAATGAGATCCAAATATACCCTCCTGTACCTCTCATAAGGTTGTTCGTACTACATCAATGTTGAGACAACAAAGAAGGGTATTGTCAAAGCTACAGAGGTAGAGGGTGTCACTGACGATGGTGTATCGGGAAACTTTTCAGATAAAGGACTTTCTCTGGGTATTGGAGAGATTGGGTGGTAGGGTTTGGGACTTAAGATAATCATAGATGTCTTAGTACCAAGGCGAACTGGGACCAAAAATTTTGCAAACCATTTCTGACTTTGGGATGTCATATGTAGGCATCAACAGTTGTTCCACTAAGAATTAAAATTGTAACACATTATTCAGGATGTCTAAAAGAGATCCAATAGTTGCCATTGCATCGACTGCCTTATTTTGTGTCCTGGGTGTCTTTCAAAAGAAATCAGACTGAAAGATGTTATGAAGCTATCAACCATCCTCTTGTAAGTTAGAAAATTTTCATCCTTTGTCTCATAGTCATCATTTACTTGGTTGATAATCAACTGAGAGTCTCCAAAGACTAATAGTGTCTTAATTTTCCATTTAATGGCCATCTCGAGTCTCGTAATGAGGGCCTCATATTCTGCAATGTTATTAGTACAAGGGAAGGCAATCCATAATGCCTTAGGGATAGAATCCCCTTGTGGTATTATGAATAGGATGATTGCTCCTGAGCCTTGTCCAGTATGAGATCCATCAAAATACAACTTCCATGGTGATGAAGGTTCCGCATGGAAGATAGCCTCATCAGGAAAATCAACTATCAAAGGATGAGTGTCTTGTATAGGGCATCTGCAAGTTGATCGGCTATAATCTGTCCTTTTATTGCCTTGTGTTCAACATATTGGATGTCATATTAACTTAAGACCATTACCCATTTTGCTAACCGACCTATCAATGCTGCCTAACTCAAAAGACACTTCAAAGGATCAATCTTGGCTATTGGGTGTGTTTGGTGATTCAACATGTAATGTCTTAGTTTCTATGCTGCAAAGATAACTGCAAGGCATGCACGTTCGATGGTTGTATAGTTTAGCTCATATCCAACCAATGTGCAATTGATATAGTATATAGCCTGTTCTTTTTCCTCATAATAATTTTGTGCCAGTAATGCCCCCAGTACCAAAGTGTTTGTAGAGACATACAAAATAAAAGGTTTCCCTTCAATTGGAGGCATTAAAATGGGTGGTGTCAATAGATATTCTTTGATTTGTGAAAATGCTGCTTGAAATTTATTTGTCCACACAAATGGGATACTTTTGCATAACAGGTACTGAAATGGTTGACACTTGTCTACCAGTTGTGCGATGAAGCGTCAGATGGACTGTAGTCTACCCTGAAGTGTTCTCAACTCACTAATTCCTTTTGGTGGAGGGATGTCTAGTATTGCTTTCACCTTTGCGGGATCAACCTCTATGCCTTGTCGTGAAACTATGTAGTCCAATAGTTTTCTTGAAGTAACCCCAAAGACACATTTTTTTGGGTTCAAACAAACCTTGTAATCTTCTAGCTGTCTAAAAATTTTGTCCAGCACTCTGAGATGATCTTCCTGTGTCAAAGATTTGGCCAAGAGGTCATCCACATATATTCCATTAGGATATGCATCATGTCATGAAATATTGTTGTCATAGCTCTTTGGTATGTGGCACCTATATTCTTTAAGCCAAAAGGCATGAAATTCCAACATTATGTTCCCCATGGGCATGTGAATATCATTTTGTGTTGATATTTAGGGGTAATGCAAATTTGATTATAGCCCGAGAAACCATCCATAAGGGAGAGCATCTCATACCTTGCTGTGAGATCAACAATTATGTCTATATTTGGTAATGGGAAATCATCTTTTGGACAAGCCTTATTTAAATATCTGAAATCTGTACAGATGTGGATTTGTCCATTTGGATTTGTGACAGGGACAATGTTTGAAATCCAGTCAGCATACTCTATTGATCTTATGAATCCGACATCCAGTAACTTCTTTAGTTCAGCCTTTACAAGTAGTGCAATTTGTGGATGCATTTTCCACAATTTTTGTTTTACTGGTTTGATACCTAGAATTAAAGGAAGATGATGCAATACCAATTCTAGATCTAGCCTTGGCATGTCGGCATATGACCATGCAAAGTTAACTTTCCTTTCTATGAAGAATTGTTGGAATTCAGGTTTTTCTTCTTTTGTCAATGATGTGGCCAAGAGAACCATTTTGGGATTGTCTGGTGTAGCTATGTTAACTTCTATGGTGTCTTCAATAAGCATTGCTGATTTTTCCTTTGTTACGGGAAGAAATTCCAATCCTCCATCCTTAGGTGCCTCAGAGAGGTTTTCACCTTCGGATACATCCTTTATTTTTACTATTGTATTGTCAAAAGGTGCCTTGCGTTTTCACCTAGATACATTTATTTTTTTATTTTATTCTTTGTATTTTTGTGACTGGAGGATTGTACAGTCTCCCTGAAGTAAGCTGCATAATCTAGGTCAATAGAAAATCCTGCTTTGTGATCACCCCATGGAATGCCCTCATGGAGTCCCATGAATTCTGCAACGGCCTCATCATTCTGAAAAATATCCATAGCAGGTGGCTCTTGTTGGTCCCAGTCAATGAGTTGTGGGTAAACAAGGGAAATCCCATCATCAGTGCTTGTAAAGGATGGGGAAGATGCAAAAAGCATGCGGATGGAAGCCTCATGTGTGATGGTGGAGTTGTCAATTTCAACTTCCATGTCTGATTCAATGGAAGGACCATATTCAGATTTCGATGAGTTGTACTGATAGTCATAATAGGGGAGAAAAGTATCAGCATCATGACTGCTAGATAGTGATTTAGAGGCATGAATGGTAGGTTCAGGCATGTCAAGCTTATGGGTGGGCTCAAGAATGGGGCAGGGTAATTTAGATGTTTCTGGTGAATTTATGTTCTTCTGGATCCCAAGGAATGCTTGCCCATTCCTTATTTTTAGAATGGCAACCAATAGGATCCATATTGTACATTTGTCAAAATATTTCTTCAAAAGGGAGTTGGCCAGATTCTAGGAATAGTTCATCAATACCATAGTCACTCATGGTTCTATTAGATCCCCATTCCCATTCATTACAGTAAGTTTTCGTAAGGGATTCTTTGCTTATCTTGACACTTTCTGGAGCCGTTACGTCCTCACTTGAAAGTACATGGGTATATCGATCATCAGTTTCAAATTTCTCAAACCCTAGCCCTATATACTTTGGTCTTGTAGAAATAATGATAGGTTCTCTACTTCCATTATTGGCTTTTCCAAGGCCACTTGTGCCATCAAAACCCAGTGCTTTGCATCTGTCATAGCCTTTTCCATATAGATGCACTGGTAGTGGAGGTAATCCTTCTGGGTCTTTGTAGATCCAATCAGCTATATCAATAATGGCTTCACTACTCATGTCTCCCCATAGTGTGAATACGCTTTTCGGTGGAACCTTGAAGGTTGTTTTAGGCTTGACTGTAAAGCAAGGTCGACCATAGAATTTAGGTGGCTTAGGAATTGTGGTGATACAGTAAGCCGTGTTCAATTTAAATTCTCCACAACTAAGGTCCTGGATCTGAAGGTCATTACTTGGTATGGAGGCCGAGGAGGATGGTG
The DNA here is from genome assembly GCA_007115665.2 of Sequoiadendron giganteum. NCBI lineage: Eukaryota > Viridiplantae > Streptophyta > Pinopsida > Cupressales > Cupressaceae > Sequoiadendron > Sequoiadendron giganteum. Next base: position 289,526,512 of record CM021105.1, on the reverse strand, counting down.
CAGTGGAAGTCGATGGAATGGATGTGGATGATTTGGTGAGTGCAGACAGGTCAATGTATTTTGAAGAGGTGGAAGTTGAAGCTTCTTGATTGGTGGGTACTTGGTGCTCAGCAGTGGCTCTCAGATTGGTACAATATTGAAATGGATTAGGATCTCTTGGGATAGTAATTTTGGTACCATCAAAAGGGAATTTCAGGCATTTTTGGTATGTGGAAGGAATGGCCTTTAATGCATGAATCCATGGGCAACCAAGTAGGATATTGTAATGTATATCATGATCAAGGACTTGGCATGTTGTGTCTATGATAATTGGTCCCACACGAATTGGAATAGTGATGACACCTTTAGAAGCGCGTTCCTCATCATCATATGATTTTATCACAATGCTCTTGGTATCATCCACACATGCATCAGAGAAGCCAAGAGCTTTGACCAATTTTAAAGAGTAGATGTTCAATCCTGCTCCACCATCTACTAGGAGCCATCTAACCTTGTGATTATGGACGGAAACCTCAATATGGAGGGCATCATTATGAGATGGTTTGGGCGAGGAATAGTCAATATCTAATAAAGTAATGTGGTGAGGTGAAGTCAAATATCTGACCATAGTTTTGAAATGGTTGACATCAATGTTTTTTGGGACAAAAGACTCTTGCAAGACTTTATCCAAGATGGCCTTATGTGCGGGTGAGATGCAGAGCAATTCAAGGATGAAGATTTGAGCCGATGTTTTTTTCAATTGCTCGATAAGGTTAAAATTTGGATTGGGTTTTGGCTGCTTTATAGATGGACTAGGTATGGTAATCTTGGTTTGACGAGTAGAGGGGTCTGGGATGGTGACTTTTCCTTTGCGTGTAGTGACATTGCATTCCGGGGCCTTTTTAATAGTAATGGTATTGACACATTTATCTTCATTAGCAATGCAAATATTATTAATGATAGTTCCATCGAAATAGTTGAAAGCAATGCAAACGTAATTGGCTTGATTATTGTTATTCTTTGTGCTAGACAAGGAGGGGTTACCAGAACCATGATCTTGCAGTGGATTCTTATGAATTGTATGGTCTTTATTAGATGCAAATGTTTGACCACCTAACTCAATGGTACTATTTTCAATGAGATCTTGCACAAGATCTCTCAATTGATGGCAAGAGGAATTTTTATGCCCTTTGACATAGTGGTAATCACAAAATGCGTTATCATCCCACCATGATGGCTTGAACTGACCTGGATCATATGGTTTAGGTTCTTCCAAAGTTATGACACCATTTTGGATAAGTTTCTTTAAGACAATTTTGATAGGCTCACCCAAAGGGGTGTATATGTGTTTTTGAAATTGTCATGGCTGACGTGACTGCCTTTGATTAGACTGAGCAAGATTGTTTTGAATAACATTGGTAGTTGGTGTTGGTGTAGTCACAGGTGCATTTTAATTTTGAACTCCTTTGATGGTGAGTATATGACCTTTTGCATTAACGGTTTTTGCATCAACCACATCGTCATTGGTGATGTGTTTATCCTTAACCCAATATTTTTTTTTGTCATTGGAAGTACTTGGGTTAGTGTTCATGGTGGTGTTGATTGTCTTTCCACCATATTTCAGTTCGCCTTTAGTGATTAAGGCTTTTTCAAGTTGCACACCTTTTTCAGCAAGGTCAATAAAGGTGGTACAACAATGGACTTGTAAGCCATATCTTAGTGGTCCAAGGAGATTTTGTACAAACATGACAACTTTCTCCTTTTCTGGTAGCTCTACTAGATATCTGCTTGCTAGGGTTCTCCATCTTTGAAAGAATGGGATAAAAGTCTCTCTTGTATCCTCTTGGGTAAGTCTGCATAAGGAGATAATGTCAATGTCCATATCAATGTTATAGGCACAGTTTTCAACAAACTTGTTTTCCAATTCATCCCATGTTTTGATCCCTTTACGCAATTGTGAGAACCACTCCAGTGCATGGCCTGTGAGACTTCTAGAGAAGAGTCTCATGAGATAGGTTTGTTCATATGCAATGTCCATACAAATTTTAGTGAATTCTCTTATATGTTCAATGGGATTTGTCTTTCCTTTTTACTTGGGAAAATGTGGGACCACATATCCTAGAGGAAATGGTGGCATATACAAGGTTGTGTCAAATGGATATGGACATAGATCATATGACATGTAAGGATTTTTGTTTGATTGTTGCGAGGTTTCCACTTGTGTTTGAAGAGCAAAAAGTTTGAGTGTGAGTGCTTCCACAACTGGGTTGTTGGTAGCATCACACATATTGGTGATAGGGGTGGATTGATTGCCCAACTGTTGTGATGCGGTGTGTTGATTTGGATTTTGTTGTTGGTGAGAAAATTGGGTGTTTTTATTTTATGGTTGTTGGAAATGAATGTTTTGATGAAGGATGTGCTGTTGTGTATGGACTTGAGAAGCATAAGTTGGAATGTGGGATCCAACCATGTTGGTTTGAATTTGAGGGCCTTGCTGGCTTTGAGCATGTTGATGCCCAAATGGAGTGAAATATTGGGTGGCTTGGTTGCCTTGCCCAAATAGATAATTATGGCTTGGAGGAATGCTAGTATTTTGCCTCAAAGGAATGTTGGTATTAACCTGTGAGGAATTTGGGACATTAGTTTGAGTTCCTTGGATGACAAATCTTCATTTATTCCTTCCAAAAGGGTTTGATGAGTTTGTTTCCATTGCATTAGAGGAACCTAATAAGAGGTTCACTGATGTACCCATAGAGGTAGATGATATCCCAAAGAGGTTTGAAGTGTTGGCACCCATTGTTGATCCAAAATTTTGTGAAGAAATTATGGATGTTTGCGGGGGGATTGATTGTGATGTAGTGTTTGTTTGGGTTGATGATCCCCCAATGGGCGTTGTGTTAACCACATTGGATATTGTAGTATGGGTGGTAGGTGTACCAAGGGAGGTAGCATTAATGGTGTTGATGATGTTTTGGGTGGTGGCTCCCATGGAAGTATTGTGTGATTGAGGATCAAGAGATGTTTCTCTAATGGTATTGATGTCAAATCCTTTTGTCAACCTAGCCCCTTGATCAAGGAGCATGGCTAGGTATCTGTCAGAATCGTGCAAGACCAGTTCTTCCACAAAGGAAGCTACTTCAAGATTTTGTTGGGAAGCTTGGATGTCTTCCTGAAATACTTGTCCATTTTGGTCTTTGCGGAAAAATTGCTCAAAAGGATTGCGTGAAGAGGATGGAATGGACATCTCACTGAATGTATTAATGAGGGAATTTCCCATGTTTGTATTCATGTCATTCATGTCATTGGGGAAATTGTTGGTATTTGTATTCATTGCATTTGGGAAATTGTAAAGGTTGTTATCTTGACCAAATAAACCCATTAGTCTTCTTTTTCTCTGTAATCTAGTTTCAACCATAAAAAGTTTTGCTCAACTTTGGGAATGATGGAGGATGAACTAAATATGCAAATGTTATGACACTATTTTTGGGTTTTTTTGAATAAAGGATGTTTATGAATTGATAACGTAAGGCGAATACAAATGAGACTATAAGGATACTAAAGGTATGTAAATGCAAAAGGATTCTAAGATGCACTCAATGTTTGAAAACCTAAGGAGAGACAAAATTAACCATTCAAAGTTTTGGAAATGCTTCAGTTTTGGAATGTCAATGGACTAAGGAGGACAAAGTGAAATCTCCACACTAGACTAATGAGTGGGAAATGGTACACAAAAGGCAATGACTAAAGACAATGTGTTGATCAAGTCCAATGATAACCTACTCTTGAATGCAAAGGTTTGACAAAGGATAGTAAGGAATCAACTCCTAAAATCTGCAAGATGAATGTCTAGAATGATGAGAAATCCTAATAATGCAATTAAGGAAATGAAATGGAATCCTATGGAAACCTAAGAATGCTACCTATGATGCAAAATGAGGGAAGTTGAGCAACTCAATATCTGGTTTGACAGAAACAATAGAGTAAAACATTTTGGAATCTTGTATGGACAAAATTGAATCTTAGTTTTTGGTTGATGAATGAGATAGCAGGGCACTGGCAAATGCATTGTAGAAAATGCATTGCGACAGAGCAGATGCGTCACAAAATAAGAAAATACAACTTTTGAACAGGAAAATGCAGTTCAAGATGGCGATTTCAGCATTTGATTAAGCAAATGCGTCGAATGGCAGTCAATTGAGGTGTTATAGATGGTGATTGTGGCTTGAAAGATAGAATGCGGCTTAGAAAAAGTCAATTGTGGTTCAGATCATCAAATGCATCGCAGGAAGTGATGTGGCAAAATTTTAGGTAGATTACAAGAAATTTGTCTTAGTTTGGCAATGTTGTTTCAGATTTTGAGGTAGATGTTCATTTGTTCATGTTGTATGAATACACTTGGAAAACACATGATGTTGTAAGAAAGTGAAAAACAACCACATAGAAAACATTTACAAATCCCTATGGCTGCAAAGACAAAATTCTTTTGGATGCCACGCGGATTTTACTCCAGCCGCATATTCTTAGCGGATGAATCTAGAAGCTTGGCTCCATGGGCTCCCTCTTATAGTGCACTCACTTCACAGGGAAACCAAGCTTCCAACCCCCATGAATCTCCCATGGCAGGCTGATCATCTCTACTAAAAACTACGTAAGTGTGGGTGCCTTGACAACAACCATTGCTACACCAAAGAATAGAAAGGTTTTTGGCCTCTATACAAAGATTTTAGTTCGGGCACCCATTCGAGTGGCCATACATGGGGCACAAGATTAAGCTCCATTTAGGAGGCACTCCAACTTGAAGAGGTTAAGCTCAGTAGGGTTTTGGGGATTACTACTTGTTCCATATGACATATCCACACTCATAATCCTAGGCTTTCCCTTAGGATTCACATTTATATACCGATCGGGAGTAGCTCGGCTAAAAAGCTTCGTTGCTGGTTTGAGTCACTTTGGGGTGAGTACTTTCCCCACTAAAGCAGGCCTAGTTTCTAAGGTAAAAAAAAGTGAGCGAACATATCCGTAGTTCGATCAATCTTTGTTGAAAAACAAAGAGAGAACGCACACAATATGTTCCACTCACACTTGCATGGTTGTTCTTTTTAAACCCAAATTGAAAATATGAAAGTGTGATAAAGTAACTAGCTTGTTAGTGTTTTTGATTCTCCAGATCACACAAGGCACAAGATAATTTTATATACACTACTGAGGTTATCAAATAGGGGTTCATTTTAACCGTTTGTAGTGTGAGATAGCAAAATTTTTATTTTAAACCCATGAAACTGTGTGATTGTTCTTTTTAAACCAATGCAAATGTGTGATTGTTTATTTTACCCATGAGTGAAATGCATGATTGTTGGATTAAATTTTAATAAAACAAATAATGAGTTAGACTCCAACTTGACACACGTTGTCACCCATAGGTTAGTAGCTCAAAAATTCCTATCTAAGAATAGAAGAAAAAGACATAAATCTAAAAAGAAATAAATCAGAAACACCCTTTTTACCATCGATTGCATCACATCAGAGTGAATGTGTCAATCTAGATTGTACATGTGGCTCATTATGTCAAATGCGGCTCGGTTTGTGTCGAATGCGGCTTGGGTTTGCAGTTGTGTTGCTCGAAATGGCAAGTGCATCACGACAGAGCGATTGAATCACTTGAGTTGGAAAATGCGACTCGACAGAGCGTTTGCATCATAGAAAGCAACAAATGAATAATTCCGTACACCTGTACCTGCAAAAAAAAAAGGCCGTACGAAACCTACCAAAAAAATGTGTTTTTGAAAAGAAAAGGTTCGGGTTCACCAATGTAACTATGGATTTTTCCTGCAAGATAATGTTAGCAAATCATAATGCAAATACATAAATCCACATTAAACAATGAAATGCAAAGGAATAAATAAAGAAGTGAATGAAATGATCTCACCCAAGTCCTTATCCTCCATGGCTGACTTCCATTGCACCTTCTAATTTGCTGAAATATGATGTTGCCCTCAGATTTTGATGAGCAATCTACTATTGACTAGTCCTAAGCAAGTTTTGATGAGAAAATTGAGTTCGGAGGCCTAGGGCAGTTTTAAGTGTCTACAGAGACATTTACGCACAACAAAATCCACTTGCGTACGAAAAACCATTGTCTATTAACACCATCATTAAACTAATAAACTTTTGGAATTTAACTATTTACATTAAACTGTAAAAAAATGTCTAATTGTTTGTATAAAAGTTGTAAAACAAAGTGTCTAATCTTAGGCAGCAAATCCGACTTCAATTTTTTGACCTTTACAACGAGGAGAATTTTCTAACTTATGGAAAGGATTGAAACACTAATTTCTCCTTTCAAAATTCACGATCCATCAATTGGGGCCCAGATCCACAATTATAGGAGGCTCTTCCAGTTTGAACAAGATTCTTCACTTTGCTGAAACTGTTGAAATGGTAAAAAGTATGCATCATTCCTGCTCAATCAAAATTGACTTGGTGTTGCTATCCAAAACTGATATGGAGTTGCTATCAATGGGATGCCAGTAAATATGACTTTTGTTGACTAGATTCCCTTTCAAAAATAGAATATTCTTTCCTTTACTGGGCTATTTTGGTCGCTTTGACTGTTTTGAAATATTCTTCAGTATTGTTAAAAATTTCTTCCAAGGTCTCCTCCTCAGGTCCATCTACCCATTCTACCTTAAATATTACCCTTTCAAACTTCTTGGTAGTGGCAACATACATATCTTTCAATCGACTAAAGTCCTTGGCAACATCCTGTGCATAAAATCTGATTTCCATCAATATTCCTAGAAGAATCCCTTCATCATTATCTCCCTCCTTTATCAATCCTTCCAATTGGTTGTTCCATTTATCTTTTATTTCCTGTAGGGAAATCAAGCCCAATCCTAATCCTGATGAAACCTCTTTATTTTTCAAATCAACAACAATCCCCTTAAATAGTTTCACTTGATTAGATATTAACTGCTTAGCCTAGAGTAAGATCATTTCTATGTTCCATGAGAATATCTGATTGAAAGATCAATATATTCATGGACTTATCAACAAAACTAAAATCCTTGTCCTCCAAGATACCATACTCAATTACATCTCCCTTGGGTAGCTTGTTTACAATCCTTAACTTTCATTTGTATTCTTCATACTTATCCTCTTCTTTCCATAACTTCTGAGAATATTCCTTTGTAGTCTTGATTAGATCCCATACTTGGTTGTAAAACTTATGCCCCTCAGTGAAAAGCTCCTCTATCTCTGCCTTAAGAATACCGACCCATTTATCCATCATTTGAGCTTTTCTTTTTATTTCACTCAGCTCATCAACTTCCTTGCGATTCATTAACATGGGTATTTCAGTTGATGCTGGTTCTTCAGTAGTAAATATGGTCAGCTGCTTTAGTAAAATTTTCATATGCCCTACCCAAGCTTTGAGCTCATCCTTGGCTTTCTTATCTTTAATCATTCTTGATTTTGTTGTGGTGGCCACAATATCAATAAGGTTCATCTGTTGAGTCCTTATTTGTTTTCGCAAATTAACAGTGCTGATTTTATAATATGAAGCTTGTAAGTCCCTATCGTCCTTATCAACAAGAGGAGTTACAATATCCACCACAAAATCCTCATCATTAGTAAGCTTTGTGGAATGAATGGCTCTGAGCCTCTTCTTGGGTTTTACCTTATCAACTTCTTTCACCATATCATCCCAACTCACTAGTTGAGCCTGAATTTGCTGCCTTTTTTCCAGATTTAACTTTAATCATGTAGGAGTAGTTGGATGGGGTGTTAACTAATGGGTGCTTGAAGGTGTTGATGAATGAGGTGTAGGAAGATCTGTCTCCAACATTTTCTTAGAAGAAGTCTTTTGCAGCTCATCCTTCTCTTTCAATAGCCTCTCTTGTTACATCTTTTCATTCTAAGCTTTTATTTATTCTAACTTCTTCATCTCCAATTCCTTCTATAAAGGCTCTTCTTCATCTTTATTTTTTTGTTCCAGCACCTTTGCATGAGCTTATTCTTTTGCTGCTTTATCTTGTTCAAATTTATTCTATACTTCTGGAGCTTCTTCTTCTTCACGAGCTAGCTCCTCAGTAGCTTTCTTTTGAGAACTTTCTAATATTTCTTTATGCTCCTCCTCTGTTAGAAAATCATTCATTTCATCATCATTCCAAAGGATTCCTTCAAATCTAAGGTCCTCTGCTCTAGAATCCTCTTCAATATATTCTTCATATTCCCCTTTTCCTTCTTCATGTAAAGGGTTTCCTCAGAGTCAAAGCGGACAAGTGATTCTGTTACATAAATTACTAGGGAAGCTTCTATAGTTGAAGGTACAATGGGAGGGGTATCCTTAGTTTACAAAGGAACAATATAAGAACCTTCATGGGGAGTTTCTTCTCTGGGGTACAAAGTAGCCAAGGGTTTAACACCCAAACCTAAAACAACTCCCGCAGTAGCAACTTGGTAAGTGAATTTAGCTTGTTCTAAGGCTTTTATAACCTTCTTCATTGTGATTTATTCTTTAGTTGGGGTAGGTTCTTCTATCTATGCAGTACCCTTATTCAACCTCCCGTATTGCCTTGTTTCAGTTGAAGAAGTGGGCTCACTATTAGAATATTTATTCTTCCTTAAGACCTTGACCCTTGGCTGACTGGTACGAAGATTAATCCACTTTAGGCTTCTCTCAATGACCACTTATAAAATTTTATTTATGTTTGTTTCTTCTTTCTCCATCCAATTAATTGGATCCAAATATTTATTAGCCGCTTGATTAGTTTCATACTGAGGATCAAGAATAACCCCATCATCTGAAACACCCTTTGGTATATCTTCTTTAACTCCAAAGTCCTTCATTTGTGGGATAGTCAATCTTTCATATCCTTTCTTTCTAACTTCAAAATCATCCTTCAAGAGTCCAGAAATCCTCAACAAGTCGCTCATGATAGGGAAATAATGAAGCATACAGAGCATTCATTTTTCCCTTTGGATAAAAATCCTTTCTTGATGTATGAAATTTCAAATACAAGAGCTAAAATTCTTTTGTAGTTGACTTGGCTGTGTTGGGAAAATGTGTCTCAACCTTGAAATTATATACGATTTATTGATAGGATGTATATTGGTATGTGGTGATTGATCATGAAGATACTTAACACTTGTAAGAAGATGCGGGGTTCAGGGCAACACACCAATTTTTTTTTTCGCTGACACATCAACATTTTTCCTCGTTGATACATCAAGGTTTTTTCCCGCCGACACGTCAAGGATTTTTCCCACTGACACGTCAAATGAAAAATGACCTTATAAAATCCTAATTCTAGAAGTTTCCTAAAGCCCATTATAAGTGGGTAGGATGTATTTAGATGGGTGTGTATTATCAGAGTCAAATAGTGGTCGAGTTGTCTATGGATTTATGGTGGTGATACTCTTGTCAGAAGCTTTCTTTGTAATTATATTGTAATCTTTTGATTTTTGAATAACATATTGATCAACTTTTGAAGTGTGGGATTTTTCTCCCAAAAGGGTTTTCCCCACGTAAATCATTGTGTTGTGGTATGCATGATATTTTTGTTTATTTGTGTTTAAGCTTTTGTAACTATTAAAGATCTATAAATGTTTTGTATTATTCTCCTCTCAAGGTTAGTGTATGAATTTGTTTCGACACCTTAGCTTCCTTATAGGATTCTATGGTAGAAGAAGAAGAATAAAACCCCAATTGAATAGGGAATGTGTGGCAACCAACTTTGTGTTTGTCAAAAAACTTTGCACTCACTTCGACCGCTTTTCGAGAGAACTCCATCAATATCCATCTATCACTACAACATCTCAGTAGCTTGAGAGGATGTTTGTCAAAGCCAAAGTCTAATATAAGTGGATTTGGGGTATTGGATAAACAAATTTCCCCACTCTTCAATGAACTCTATGGATTCCCTTGAAAATCTAAAGACAGCATCCCCTGTGAGTTGATTGATAACTACATATATAGGAATGCATCATTTACTCTTTTGAAGTGACTTTTTGATTTCTTAATTTCTAGCTGATCATAATGTTCCCATACCTTTCTTTGTTCCAGACCTTCTTCAAGTACTCCCACAATATTTAATGTAGGAAACCTTTTGATTCACATTGCACAATAGATTACATATGAAGACATGTAAAATGTCTTGGTTTCCTTTACTTTGATCATCTTATTGTGAATGTTATCAGATACCAACTGTCCTCAATCCAAATGTTGTTGTCCCTCTAGAATCAGTTGGATAAATGGGAACATCCAATTTTCAAATGCATGGGAATCCTCCTTCTCGAATGCTCTGGCCAAAAATGTGATGATATCCCCTACATCCTCAATGAAATCAGTTCTCTTGGGCTTAGGTGGTATTTTATTTTCTGATTTCCTTTCTGTTTTGAGCCACTTCTTGTTGATATATATTTTATTTCCTTCTTTATTTTCTGCCCATTGTGCTAATGCATCTGCTTTAGACATGATTTTGAGGTTAGGGTGAGGGGGAGGATCAAACAACAATCTTATCATTTTTAGAGTTAATTCTATGATAAAATTTCCCCACGAATCAATATATTTTCTCTGAGTTGGATTATATGCTTGTGCAACAACTAGTATGAATTTTGGGCATTGCACTACTATAGGAAATGTGGCCACATGTGCCAACCCAAAATTTTCAACCCTTTTGGCTCTTGGGATAGCATCTTTTGAGAAGCTATCATCACAAAATTTTTGTAAGTCAATTTGACCAACTAGAGTGTCAGTGATTTTCATCACTTGTGACCCAAATTTCGATGGCACTAGATTCCCTTTATATTTATATTTCATTTTCAGGGGAATTTTCTCTAGTCTTAATCTCTTAGTCTTAGTTTCCTTTGGCACTTCCTCAACACCAATTTATTCCTCTAGATCAAACATTTGTTAATACCTATAATAGTGACATTCATCAAACAAAGTGAAGAAATGTGAGGAGTAAAAACATCATAAGCATCCATATTAAGTCCTCATACATTTTAGGGAATTCCCATTTATAAATCAAATCTATGTTTTTGGGTCTCGGGTTCAGGGTAGAACCAAGAACTTAACCATTTTAAGCTTAACACTAAACTTTTTTGAAAGTCGAGATCGAAGAATAATTTGAACATGATCATAATATAACCTACCTCCCATATTATCAGACATTGGAATCGGGTTACAAGTCAACACCCACACTTTTTATAAAGGTGTATTAGAAGTCGAGATCGAGTTGAAACTTGGCTCAAAAACATGTAATGGTAAAAGGTCCAAGTTGTGTTTTGGGATCCGATTTTGTAGTGTAGTCAAAAATCGGGATCAGATTAAAACTCGACATTGGTACTTTACAAAATGAGACTAGTTCAAGTTCAAATTGAGTTTCGATCCTAACAAGTGGTCAAAAGTGAGAATCGAGATAAACGTTTAAATTGGAAGATCAATATGGGTCGAGGGTTCAAATCATTTCTGAGATTCAATCTTCAAAGGAATGCAGGAATTGGGATCGAGTTGTCACTTAAAACTAGACCTTTTGAAACATGAGTGGGTATGAGTCCGCTCTGAGTTTCGATCCCAACAGGCTGTCAAAATTTAGAATTGGGATGGCATTCGACATTAGAGCTAAATGTTATTTCAAAAATTTAGTTTCCCTCCGAAGTCCAATCCTAATAGTAATGCGAGGACTAGAATTGGGACAAAAGTCAACACTTAATAAAATATTTGAATAATATAAGGTTGCAATCTGAACTATGATTCTGATCACCGATCAAAAATCAAAGTCAGAACATTGAAAGGACCTTGACCTACGAGGTGGTGAAAAATTGAGGTTCGGTTCCAAATTTTGATCCCACAAAACATGCAGAGATCGGGATCGAAACAATACCAACATGAAGGCGATTCATAGAATTTTAAAACAACATTCTCAAGTAGACCTTTAAGATCAAGATTGGGGTAATTTTGAAACCCTAATAAAGACCAATTGAAAAACTTAAACATATTTCCATTAGTCTCAGAGATTAGATGTGGATAAGTGTATGGTTTTGGCCAAAATTTACAATAATACATTTTTTAAAGATTTCTCAAAATTTGAAACACTGTCAACCTGATGGTTTGGAAACCCTAGCTAAACTAGGGCATGGAAGGAACAAGAAAAACCCCACACAAGAAACACAACACAAAACAAAAAAAAATGAAAACAAAGGAAAACCCAAAAGAAAAGGGACAACGACGAAACAAAAGGTTCCAAAAAAACAAGAAACAAGAAAGAAACAAGCACACAAAGGAAAAAAATGAAGAAAATGATGAACCAATGAGAAAGACAAACAAGCAAAGAAAATACATGAAAAATAGAAATGAAATGAAAACGAAAACAAGAAAGTAGTTACCTCGAGAATCATAAAGGAAAAATCTAACAATCCGACAAGAAAGTCCCGAAACTCAAACATTTTCAACCCCATGCTCTGCTTTGGCTCCTTCATCGAAAATGCAAAGCACCAATGAGAGAAAACTAAGACACAACATGTTTATAAACTGGTTTGCATGTGTGAACTAATTACCATTGATGTGCGGTAGTTCAGGAATCGGGGTCAGGAAGTTACTTAGATGAATAAGCAATGCAAAACACAAAAGCAAGTTGGAATTCAGGATCGGGGAGGAACTTGGAACCAAAAATTTTAGTGGGTGTAAAATTCTTAGAAAGTTTCAAAATCTGAATCCAAAAAACAAGAAGCAAGATGGACATGGGAATCGGGATCAGGATGGAACCAAGAACAATAAATCTGGAAAGGTTCTCGATCCTGGTTTCATTCTAAAACCTGATTTTGCAAAACAAAAAGAACACAAGGACAAAAAATAAGAATTGAGATAAGGTTGGAAATGGGAACTCACACTTTTTAAGATGTAATGCAACAATTCCAATCTAAAACCTGAATCTGACAAGGCAAAAGAAAACAAGACAAAGTGTGAGGATTAAAATTGGGAAGAAACCAACACTTGAGCCTATCGAAGATGCCAAGTTCTAGTGTCAGTCCAAAACTCAATCCCATCAGACAAAACAAAACAAGGCTTTTAAAGAAAAATATAACTTCTAAAGCGAAAAACAAAAACACCAAAGGCAAAAATAACAAGGGGGACCCATTTTCATCAAAAATAAAATAGGGTGGTTATGCAAGGAATAACAATTGGTGACTCGACTAGGAAAACAATTTACCCATTTTCAGAATACGGGAGGATTCAGTTACCTTGGAAACTCTGGTTTAGAACTATTTTAACTCGAGCATGATTAGTTGTAGCAAACAAGGTTGAGTGAAACTCTCAAATTATGCATCACCATAAAAAATTTGAATTTGAGTGTGTGTATTTGTTGTACATCTTCCCCTTTAAAATACTTTAACTACCCTCAAGACAATTGTATTCCCCTTTAGGCTACATGAGGTCGACCATTTTAGTTGTCGTGCAATGATATCTTGGGCATTGCTCTACTACCAGCCAAGCGTCTATAGCCCTGACAAAGATAACTCTAGTTCTGTCAAAGATTTTCTCTACTTCTAGCTAGGCATCCATAGTCATGGTAGAGATACTTGAATCAACCTTATAATATTGAGTTTTATTTCATAATTTCTTCTTTCCTCTTTTGTTCAGGTATTGACTCTTCTTGAAGGAGCATATTTTCTTATCTTTTTTCCTCAATACTTAGATATTGTAATCTAAAGAATAGTTTGAGAACTACGACGGACCTCATGACAATGTTAGGACCCAAAATTTTCACCTAAAGTAGGAATACAACCATCCTAAGATAGATAGACTCTTAAGGAGACAAATGATTCTAATAAACAAGTGATAGATTCAACCATATTTTACAAGATCACTTAGAATATACCCGTTTGGTCAGACCTTTTGAAACTGCTATTAAGACAAACATAAAACACAAGTTTTGGAATGAAAAATAATGATAGATATACCTAAAAATACCTAAATCAATTTCTTTTCCATAGTGTCCCTAGTATGCTCTGAACAACTACCCATCATCCCAAAATGATGGAAAGTAAGACCCCCAAAACAAAAAGAAAACGACGAAAGAAAACAACGAAAGAAAACAAAGAAACACATAACAAAACAACAAAACCAATAAAACAAAACAAAACAAAGAGAAACAAAGCAAACAAGAGAAACTAAACTAAATATATACAAAGGATGGATTATCAAGCCTTCATGGGCCAAAGTAATGCTTGAGAAACTATCCATTGACTAGCAATGGATCAGGTTCTCCCGTAAGGGTATTTAGTCAAAAGACATTCTCAACAAGGATCTCAACAATCTAGTATGGCCCTAGCCATAGTTTGTCAAACTTTTGGTGGTCACGTTTCTTCTCTATAAATTTATCCCATAGTAACAAAATGTTAGATATCCTTAAAGCCTTGATTTTTGATCTCTTGTCAAACCAATGTTTGACTACAACTTGATGTTTATAAAACTGCTGCAAAGCAGCATCCCTCTGTTCTTCTAGGCTCAACAAATTAGTTAACCTAACCTCTATCCTATTATTGTTGGAATAAAATTCCTGCATGAACCTCAAAATAGGTATCTAGAGATTGATAGGAAAAATGGGGTCTTGGCCATAAACTAATTCGTAAGATGGATTCCTTAGGGAAGCTTTAATTCTTGTTTGGTCAGCCCATAAGGAAAAATTAAGCTGTGTATGCCAATCCCTAGGATTTATTTCTAATAAATTTTTGATCACCTCTAACAAAATATTATTTGTAGAATCAACTACCCCATTCCCTTGTGGATAATAGTTAGAGGAATACTTTAGAATGATATTGTACTCAAATTCCCATTGAGTGAATTGTGCAAAAGAAAAGGCTCGTCCATTATCACATACCAGAGAAAATGGCACCCCAAACCTAGTAATGAAATGTTCATTGAGGAATTTGATAACCATGTTGGTGGTACAATTTTTGCAAGCTTGAGCCTCTGTGCACCATGTGTAGTAATCCGTTGCAATCAAGATGAATCTGTGACTTGTAGAAGATTTTGGGCTAATTACTATGAAAAAATCCAACACCCATTGGGAAAATGGCCTTGCCTCGTATATAGTGGCATTTCCAAGTTGCTCTCTTAGGATGTTGATGTTTGACATGTATGACTTGTCCTAATGTGTTGATGAGCATCATGAAACACATGAGGCCAATCCTACACTGAACTCAAGATATAATGCACCATTGCATCTATTGAACCATGCCGAGTACCATGTCTACCATGAAATTGAACAATGGTCTGCTTTGCCTGCTGCTAATCTAGATAACACAAAAATACACCCTCAAAATTATTTATGTACAAGTATCCTCCTTTAATCATATAGTTGGCACTCTTTAATCTCAGTTCCCTTTTCTGTGCTATGTTCATCTCATCAGGACACTTGTTATTCAGTAACAAGAAGATCATATCAGCATACCACAGATCTCCTATGAATGACTGCATAGTATACTGTTGATAGGTGATCTTGGAATCTATGTCAACCATTACTTTGGACAATCCCTATCCTCAAACCAAATTCATGGGATGAATCTCAAGATTGAATTCATGTAGAATTACCATCCACTTTCCCCTTCTTTCTCCCAGCTCACTCTGCATCAAAAAATACTTTATTATCGGATCAAGGGTGATGGTTGTGATTTTGCTACGCAAAATGTAATGCCTAAATTATTTAATATCTCTTACCAATGTGAAAACCTACTTCTCCAATGGTGGATATTTGATTTTAGCATTTTTGAATGGGTAACTTATAAAAGCTATCGTTCGTTCATCCTGTTCACCTTTCCACTACACCAAGACAACAACACATTAATAGTAAGACACAAAAGAATAAATATAGAAAGGCTATAAATAATCAGGTTTCGTTAACACAGGAACTTCTAAGATGGATTGTTTGATTTGTGAAAAGGCAGCCTTCACCTTTACTCCATTTGATTTTTGCATATTTCTTCATCATCTCGTTCAGGGGCTTGATAATTTATGTGAACCCGGTAATGAACTTCCTTATGAAGTTTATCTTTCCAAAGAAAGATCTCATCTCTTTCTTGCTACTTGGCATAGGTAACTTCAGGATTGATTCTACTCTGTCAAGATTGATTGAAATACCTCATTCTAAGATTATATGGCCCAACAATTTTCCTTCTAAGACCCTGAATACACATTTATTTGGGTTGAGGGAAACACCATACTTTATAAACTTTTCCAGAACCTTGGCGAAATCAACAATGCAGTCTTGTTTATTCTTGTAAAAGTCTGTTAGATCATCCATGTAAATAATGATGCATTTACCTACTAGATCTTTAAAATTCACATCAATTGCATGGTAAAAGGTGGCCCCAACATTTATGAGACTGAACAAAATCCTTCGATAGGCAAATGTTCCCCACTTTGTCATGAAAGCGGTCTTCATGCGATCTTCATAATTAACCAACACTTGGTTATATCCTGAATAACCATCTAAGAATGAAATCATCTATGAGATGTTGACTATTTACAACACTTCATCGAGGGAAGGAAGAGGGTAATTATCCTTCTGTGACACTTTGTCCAGATTTTTGAAATAGATGCACAATCTGATTTCTCCATTCTTTTTGCGCAGAGGCACCAGATTTGCAACCTAGGTAGAATGTTTGACAGGAAAAATAATTCTGGCAGACAACAATTTATGGAAATCTTTAAGGATCAGGGGTTTAGTCAAGGTGTTGACTGGGCGTTGCTTCTAGAAATATTGTTTTACTTGAGGCTTGAAAGGGATTGTATGAGTTATCACCAAAGTGTCAAACATTTTTAGATCCTCGTACCCCCATGCAATAGCTACGATGTCTTCCTTCAACACCTTGAGAATCTTGTCATAAATATCCTTTGGGAATGTCTTGCCAATGAATATGTTCCTCTCTTTACTTGAATCTACTAGGTCATATGTTTCGTACTTTCCCCCATCAACATCTATAGGTAGCTTCTCGCGGGCTTGAGGATCAGAGTCAAAGATCCTTTCCAACACTACCATTCCTTTAGGGATGTTGTTAGTTTTCAAATTAACTATGCCTTCTATATCAAAATCCTCTGGCTTCCAGTATCCTTGATCTCTATTGGACTCATCGATGATCTGCCCTTCAGAGACTTTAGAACTTTGCAAAAATACAAGAATGTGCTGGTCATCATCAAAAACTCAAAAATTTCTTACATTTTTTGGAATGGTTGGGACTAATAATAACTTGACAAAAAATATCCTCAAATTGGAATCTTACATAGGTTCCAACGTGTTGGCTACTACTGCTAATGCATTCGTAATCTGATTGCTTTCCCTAAGAATTAACTTAATATCAAAATCATCAAAATATTCAATCAGGTTCCATCTATGTTTTGGTAAGATGCCAACCTTTTTTTGTGGTATGTATATTGGCTACAAACTAGCTTCATGATTACTTCCAAATCTCCCATCACTCTAAGATCTTGTACCTTTTTTTGATGGGTGAACATCAATCCCTTGGCTAATGCCTCATACTCTACAACATTGTTAGTACATCCAAATTGCAACCTATAGGAAGAAAAATAAGTTTTCCCTTTTAGGTTGGTTAGTTATACTCCCACTCCACTCCCTAATTTGGATTTGGAACCATCAAACTTGAGGGTCCATAATTGGTCCTAAGGTACAACCTCTTTCTTCGAGTCAGCTTTAGGTTTCTAACTAAGAGGACTAAATGGTAAATCTAGCTAGTTTGGGGCATTGAGGTCAGGAGATCTCTGTGCTTGAGGATTGTTAGATACTTCATGCAAATTAATATCATGTGTAAACAATGTTACCTACAACTCCTCATGGTCATTGGTTTTGTAACTCACCTTTTGCTTGAGTAGTTCTTTCAGAATCAGAAGGTGAGCAGGGGTAGGGGTACATAACATCTTTTGGGGTTCTCTAATCTCAGTCTATAAATCTAGAGATAGACTTAGGATTTGATCAATAGATAATGAGGCTTCTTCCTATGCATTGTTCATTCCTGCCAAAGTAGTTGTAGCATTAGTTTGAAATGAAAACTGATTTGGGATTATTATAAGATTCCCATTTTGAGTATTTCCTAACTAACAAACTTGATTCAAAATGTGAAGTCAAGGATGACAAGTTAGCTCAGAATGGTTTTGATAGTGGACCCTACAAAAATTTGGGAGTAAAAAACTCCACAAGTCCGCCTTCTCTCCTAAAATCAACTTATCCTGATGTAGTTTTCAGATTAACACTTGCTAGTTAATGGAAGTCATAGAATCAATATCTTCTAAGGGTTGTCCTCGATCGGGGTTTGACATTGAACAGGTCATAACCTCGTCCATCTTATAAATGCCTATTTCAATCTCAAAATAAGCAACCTCATTGGGGTGGTCATACTCTATAATAATATGTTTTAGGTGAGGTTCATTTTCTACCCTAATTTGGGTTGGCATACCTCTCCACGGAAGCCACATGTGTGAGAAATCCAATGAAAGATAGCCTCCAATGGTCTTCATTAAATATCCACTTAACAACAGATGATACATTTCAAGAATGTCAACAATTTGAATATTTATATAACTTTGAATCCTTGGGTCTGATCCGATCTGTATATGCATATTTTTCAATTTCTCTATAATATTCACTTCAGTTTTGTCCAGTTTTATAACCTTTTGTGAGTTTGAGTTAGAGTTAGGCCAAATTTATTACAAATAGAAAAAAATATAACATTACCCAAGGCTCTAGAATCTAATAGGAAGTTGTGTACGTTCTTTCCAAAGATTCTCGAACTCAAAAAAAATGGAGGTGTTCCTATCTTTCCTCTATAGAGGGTTGCATTCATTTAAGTAGTTGGAGTCACCTTTGCCTTTTCTTTCAACTGGTTTTCCTCTTCCAAGCCTTTCAACATGAGCTCACATTGAGTAGGACACCATTTTAGAATATCAAAGAATGACAGGGAAGTCATTTGCTTCTGCATTTTTGAAATCAAATCATACTCCTTGTTATTGTTGTATTGCTGTTTAGGAAAGGAAGAAAAATTACCTTTACTTGGGATATCATGTGGTCCTTTGGGTGGAGGTGGTTTGCTATCTTCTCTTGGATTTGGGGGTACCATGTTGTTTGGAGGAGTAGATGAGGTGAATGGCCCATTATTTTGATGATTCCTTAGAAAATGGCCTCAACTTGAAAATCTTGGGCATCATATGTATCCATTTCTGGCTCATTTTCTCCTTGCATGGGAAACTGAAACTCATCATAAGTCTTTAAATACATGGTTGTATCTAAGGACCCACCAATTTTGTTAGGATTTCCTTGTGCTAGTTGTGAATCATCTTGAGCAATCTTAACAAGCTTCTCCATTTCTGGATAGTTGACCCCAGAATGGGCAGCAATATTGTGTAACCTACACCAATTAGTCATGAGGTTTAGATTTGAAACATTTATAGTGTGTATTTTGTCCTCATTGGCTTGGTAATTATGCAAGACTCCTACATTGTTCGTTCTAGTATCTCATGTCGGTTGTTAGGCCTTTGATAATATCCCCTATTTTGGTTTTGGAAATTCTAGTTTTGAAAGTTCCTTTGTTTTTGATTATTATTTTGATTGGAGTAATTATTTTGGTTTGAATACCCTCCCTAGTTTTGGTACTAACTTTGGTTTTGAGGGGGATTCAACCTAAACCGAGCCATCTCATTGGCCACTTGAGACATGGTTTTCTTCAAAGTTTCTCTATTGACAAATGAGTAGTACACTCATTTTCTATAGTTTTTGTAGCTGACGAGTTCATTGTGGTATTAGATCCTCCAACATGATTCTAGGAATTTTGTTGATGTCAGGAGGAATCTAGGGTTCCATCATTAACCCATGGCAACACATGTGGAGGATGTATTTCAGCTAGGGGTCCATAGGAAGAACTGGGCATTCCTGGGTTTGTGTTGAATAGTGGGGTTCCATTGGTAAGTGCATTGTTAGTTTCATTCATATGATTGGGCATTCCAAGATACCCTAGGGTGGGAAGTGTCCCTCCCATACCTCCTGATTGGGAACTTATTTTCTATTAGATTTTGATGGCTAAGTGGTATACTTTAGACAGTGAATCAATCTTTGTAGGAAGGTCAGTTTTTTGTAAAAATAAACCATTCAATGGATCTATGGATTTGAGGTATGCTTGAATGGCGATATTCTCAACTACTGTGTAAGGTGGTTGCAGTTGTTTATACATTATTTGGAACTGTGTGTTGAATAGAGGCAAGGGTTCATGGGGTTCCTTCCTAATTGTGGAAAATTGGTGATATAAAATGGCTGGGTCTATGTAGACCCATAATTGATTAATGAAGGCATCCTCCAAATTGGTCCAACTAAGAATGGATCTGGTGGGCAGGTTAATGTACCAATTGTAGGCCATATCTCCTAGTGAGTAGGGAAACAATCTATAGGCCACATCATGATGCACTATTTGAGCTTGAGTGCACACATCTGTAAATGCCTAAATTTGTTCTTTTGCACTTTGAGATTCCCCATGGGCATATTTAGGAAAAAACATTTTTGGGTTTTTGGGCATCTCATGTATACCACCGAGAATAGTTCCCACTAGTGAGGGATTATTTGTGAAGAATTCCATTTGTGGAGGTGGGTTAGGTGGTACCAATTGTGGTATCAATGGAAACCTAGGTGGAGTGAGTGGTGGTGTTAATAATGGTGGGATCAGAGTCCTACATGTTTTTGGCCGAGTATGATATCAGAATTCTACCAATGGTTCTGGGTTGGGAGTAGATCTCAGAACTCGTTCAAACTTGTCCAGTGAAAATGACCCAATTCACTCCAATTTTTTCATCTGGTCCCTCCTTCTAGCTCTAGTTCTATTGATGGTCAAAATAACACAATAACGTTAAACAAAATATTTATATTCTATTTCTCTTCGAAAAGATAACTAATAGTAAATCACCTATCTTCTAAGGTCTCAGTAGTTGGTTCTCAACTGTGCTATTATCACTCAGTAGTTCATGCAATTATAATATTCAAGGGGCCTTTGTTGGTAAACATGATAAAAAACTAATGAATTTGAAGTATTCTATCAAGGGGTTTCCAAATAAATAAAAAAATATAGATCATAGTTTCAAAACAGTAAGATGTGAACAAACATTTCCTTAAATTTAGACTTGCAATTTTTGTAACGAGCATTTCCTAATCAGTCAAAAACTGTAGAATGAAATAATTTATAAAAACTCATGCAATTACTCTCATCCACAATGCAGATTTAATAGACGTACACACCATTCATTTTTCCCTTTTCAAAATTAAATTTTAATAACAAACATCATAAGATCATCACAAAATTAGCAAATCAATGAACAATAAGAAAATAACATCCACAAATAATGTAACAAATGGTTTTTAATTTGGTATCTTCTATTGATTCTCATCAATTAAGAGAAATTTACACACAACAAAATCCATTGGTGTACACAAATCCGTTGTCTATTAACACCATTGTTAAAATAATAAACTTCTAGAATTTAACTAGTTGCATTAAAACTATAAAAAATATCAAACTGTTTACATAAAAGTTGTAAAACAAAGTGTCTTTGATCTTAGACAAAAAATCCGACTTCAATTTTTTGACCTTTACAATGAGGAGAATTTTCTAACTTATAGAAATAATTAAAACACTAATTTCTCCTTTCAAAAATCACGATCCATCAATCGGGGCCCAGATCCACAATTACAGGAGGCTCTTCTAGTTTGAACAAGAGTCTTCACTTTGTTAAAACTGTTGAAATGCTGAAAAGTACGCATCATTCCCGCTCAATCAAAATTGGCTTGGTGTTGCTATCAAAAATCAATTTGGAGTTGTTATCAATGGGATGCTAGGAAATTCGACTTTTATTGACTAGATTCCCTTTCAAAAATAGAATATTCTTTCCTTTACTTGGTTGTTTTGGTCGCTTTGAGTGCTTTGAAATGTTCTTCAATATTATTAAAAAATTGTTCAAAGGTCTCCTCCTTAGGTCCATCTACCCATTATACCTTAAATATTTCCCTTTCAACCTCCTTGGCAGTGGCAACATACATATCTTGCTACCGGCTAACGTCCTTGGTAGCATCTTGTGCATAAAATTTGATTTCCATCAATCTATCCAGAAGAGTCCCTTCATCATTATCTCCCTCCTTTATCAATCCTTCCAATCGACTATTCCATTGATCTTTTATTTCTTGGAGGGAAATAAATCTTGATCCTGATAACGATGAAACCTCTTTATTTTTAAAATCAACAACAATCCCCTTAAATAGTTTCACTTGATCAGATATATCCTACTCAACCTGGAGTAAGATCCTTCTATGTTCCATTAGAAGCTCTGATTGGAAGATCAATATATTCATGGACTTATCAAAAAAATTGAAATCCTAGTCCTCCAACATACCGTACTCAATTACATCTCCTTGGGTATCTTGTTTACAATCCTCAAATTTCATTTATATTCTTCATATTTATCCTCTTCTTTCCATAACTTCTAAGCATATTTATTTGTAGTCTTGATTAGATCATGTACCTAGTTGTAAAACTTATACCCCTTAGTGAAAAGCTCCTCTATCCATGCCTTAAGAAAATCAACCCATTTATCCATCATTTGAGCTTTTCTTTTCATTTCACTCAGCTCATAAACTTCCTTGCGACTCATTAACACATATTTTAGTTGATGCTGGCTGTTTGACATTAGATGTGTTCAACTCCTTCAGAAACCTTTTCATATGTCCTACCTGAGATTTGAGCTCATCTTTGGATTTATTATCTTTATTCATTCTTGATTTTGTAGTGGTGGCTACAATATCAATAAGGTTCATCTGTTTCAGTCCTTGTATGTTTGCCCAAATTGACAGTGCTGATTTGATAATATGAAGCTTGTAACTCCCTATCATCCTTATCAACTAGGGGAGTTGAAATATCCACCACCAAATCCCTATCATCAGTAATCTTTGGGGAATGAATGGCTCTAGGCTTCTTCTTAGGTTTTCCCTTATCAAATTCTTTCACCATATCATCCCAACTCATTAGTTGAGCCTGAATTTGCTACCATTTTTCCAAATTTAACTTTAACCATGTAGGAGCAGTTGGTTGGGGTGTTACCTACTGGGTGCTTAGAGGTGTTGATGAAGGAGGTGTAGGAAGAACTATCTCCACCATTTTCTCATAAGAAGTCTTTTGCTTCTCATACTTCACTTTTAGTATCCTCTCTTGTTCCATCTTTTCATTCTAATCTTTTATTTCTTCTAACTTTTTCATCTCCAATTCCTTCTGTAAAGCCTCTTCTTCATCTTTCTTTTTATTTTCTTTCTCCTTTGCACATGATTCTTATTTTTCTACTTTGTCTTGTTCAACTTTCTTCTGTGCTTCTGTAGCTTCTTCTTCTTCATGAGCTAGCTCCTCAACAACTTGATTTTGAGCACTTTCTTATATTTCTTTCTGCTCCTACTTTGTCAGAACATCATTGGTTTTAGCATCATTCTAAATGATTCCTTCTTCAAATCCAATGTCCTCTGCTCTAGCCTCCTCTTCAAGATATTCTTCATATTCCTCTTTTCCTTCTTCACATAAAGGAGTTTCCTTAGAGTCAAAGGGGACAAGTGATTCCATTACATCAGTTATTGGGAAAACTTCTATAGTTAAAGATACAATGAGAGGGGTATCCTTAGTTTTCAAAGGAATAGTAGAAGGACCTTCCCGGGTAGTTTCTTCTCTGGGATACACAATATCCGAGGGTTTAACACCTAAACCTAAAACAACTCCTACAACAACAACTTGGTAAGTGACTTTATCCTATTCTAAGGCTTCCATAACCTTCTTCATTGTGATTTATTCTATAGTTGGGGAAAGTTCTTCTATCTATGCAATACCCTTCTTCAACCTCTTGTATTGACTTTTATCAGTTGAAGAAGTGGGCTCATTACTAGAATATTCTTCTTCCTTGAGACCTTGACCCTTGACTAACTGGTACAAAGATTAATCCACTTTAGGCTTCTCTCTATGACCACTTGCAAAATTTTATTTATGTTTGTTTCTTCTTTCTCCATCCAATTAATTGGATCCAAATCTTTAGTAGCCACTTGATCAGTTTCATACTGAGGATCAAGAATAACCCCATCTAAAACACCCTCTGGTATATCTTCTTTAACTCCAAATTCCTTCATTTATGGCATAGTGAATCTTTCATATCCTTTATTTCTAACTTCAAACTCATCTTGCAAGTTAGTCCAGAAATCCTCAAGGAGTGGTTCATGGTAGGGAAATAATGAAGTATACAAACCATTTATTTTTCCCTTCAGATCAAAATTATTTCTTGATGTATGAAATTTCAAATTCAAGGACTGAAATTCATGTGTAGCTAGCTTGACTACTACGATAGAAGAAAAAGAATACAATCCCAATTGAATAGGGAATGTGTGGTATCCAACTTTTATTTTGTCAAAAAACTTTGCATTCACTTTTGCTGCATGTCGAGAGAACTCCATCAATATCCATCTATCACTACACCATCTCGGTAGCTTGAAAGGATGTTTTTCAAAGCCAAACAATCTAATATAAGTGGATTTGGGGTATTGGATAAACCAAATTCCCCACTCTTCAGTGAACTCCATGGCTTCCCTTGATAATCTGAAGCCAATATCCCCTGTGAGCTGATTGATAACTACATATAGGAATGCATCATTTACTCTTTTGAAGTAACTTTCTGATTTTTTAAGTTCCAGCTAATCATAATGTTCCCATACCTTTCTTTGTTTTGAACCTTCTTCAAGTACTCACATACTATTTAACCTAAGAAACCTTTCGATTCGTGCTGCACAATAGATTACATAAGAAGACATATAAAATGTCTTGGTTTCCTTTACTTTGATCATCTGATTGTGAATGTTATCAAACACTGACTTCCCCCAATCCAAATGTTTTTGTCCCTCTAGAATCATTTGGATAAATGAGAACATGAAATTTTCAAAATGCATGGGAATCCTCCTTCCTGAATGCTCTGGCTAGTAATGTGATGGTATCCCCTACATCCTCAATGAAATCAAATCTATTGGGCTTAGGTGGTATTTTCTTTGCTAATTTATTTTTTGTTTTGAGCCACTTCTTTTTGATATATCTTTTATTTCCTTCTTCATCTGTTGCCCACCGTGCCAATGCATCTACTTTAGACATGATCTTGAGATTAGGGTGAGGGGGAGGATCAAACACCAATCTTATCATTCTTGGAGTTAAGTCTATGATCTCATTCCCGATGAATCAATACATTTTATCTGAGTTGGATTATATGTTTGTGCAACAACTAGTATGAATTCTAGGCATTATACTGCTATAGGAAATACAACACCTAGAATTTATAACCCTTTTAGCTCTTGGTCTAGCATCTTTTGAGAAGGTATCCTCAAAAAATTATTGTAAGTCAATGTGACCAACCAAAGTGTTAGTAGTTTTCATGACTTCTGACCCAAATTTTGATGGCGCTGGATTCTATTGATATTTATATTTCATTGTCAGGGGAATTTTCTTTGGTTTCAATCTCTTAGTCTTAGTTTCCTTTGGCACTTCCTCAACACCAATTTCTTCCTCTAGATCAGACATTTGTTAATACCTGCAATAGTGAAATTCATCAAACAAAGTGAAGAAATATGAGGAGGAAAAACATCATAAGCATCCATATTAAGTCCTCATACATTCCAAGGAATTCCCATTTGTAAATCAACTTTGTGTTTTTGGGTCTCGGGTTCGGGGTAGAACCAAGAACTTAACCATTTTAAGATTAACACTAAACTTTCTCGGAAGTCAGGATCGGAGAATAATTTGAACATGATCATAATATAACCTCCCTCCCATATTATCACACATTGGAATCAGGTTACAAATCAACACCTACACTTTGTAGAAAGGCCTGTCAGAAGTTGAGATCAGGTTGAAACTTGGCTTAGAAACCTATAATGCTTAAAGGTCGAAGTTATGTTCTAGGATATGATTCCTTAGTGTAGTTAGAAATTGAGATCGGGTTAAAACTTGACATTGGTACTCTACAAAATGAGACTGGTTGAAGCTCAGATTGAGTTTTGATCTCAACAAGTGTTCAAAAGTTGGAATCATAATAAAAGTTTAAACTAGAAGATCAGTATGGGTCGAGGGTCTGTATCATTTTCGAGATCCAATCTTGAAAGTAATGGGGGAATCGAGATCAAATTGCCACTTAAAACTGGACCTTTTGAAACATGAGTGGGTATGAGTCTGCTCCAAGTTCTGATCCCAACAAGGTGTCTGAATTTAGAATCAGGATGACATTCAACATCGAAGCTAAACATTATGTCAAAAATTTGGTTTCCCTCTAAAATTTTATCTCGACGGTAATGCGGAGATTGAAATCGGTACAAAAGTTGACACTCAATAATTTTTTTGAACAATGTAAGGTTGCCATTCGAACTTTGATTTCGATCATTGATCATAAATCAGAGTCAAGAAATTGTAAGGAACTTGACCTATGAGGTGGTGAAAAACTGAGGTTTGGTTCCCAAATCTGATCCCACAAAACATGCAGAGATCGAGATCGAAACAATACAAACATTAAGGTCATTCAACAAATTTTAAAACAATATTCTCAATTAGACCTTCAAGATCAAGATTGGGGTAATTTGGAAACCCTAATAAAGACCAATTTAAAAACTTAAACATATTTTCACTAATCTCGGAGATCGAACATAGACAAGTGTAGGGTTTTGGCCAAAATTTTCAATGATAATTTTTTTAAAGATTTCTCAAAATTTGAAACATAGTCAACCCAATGGTATGAAAACCCTAGCTAAACTAGGGTATGGCGAGAACAAGAAAAACCTCATGCAAGAAACACAAAAAAATAAATAAATAAAGGAAAACCCAAAAGAAAAGGGATGAGGATGAACCGAAAGGTTCTAGAAAAAAAAGAAACAAGAAAGATACAAGCACACAAAGGAAAGAAACAAAGAAAATGATGAACCGACAAGAAAGACGAACAAGAAAAATAAACACATGAAAACCAAAAATGAAAGGAAAGAGAAAACAAGAAAGCACCTACCTCAAGAATCGTGAAGGAAAAATCCACCAATCTAGTGAGAAAATCCCCAAACTTAAAAATTTTAAACCCCACGCTCTGCTCTGGCTCCTTTGTCAAAATACAAAGCAACAATAAGAAAAAAATTGAGATGTGATAGGATTATAAACTGGTTCGCGTGTGCGAACTAATTACCATTAATGCACGCTAGTTTAGGAATCAGGGTTGGGAAGTTGCTTAGATGAATAAGCAATGCAAAAAAAAAAGAAAGTCAAAAGTTAGGATCAGGGAGGAACTTGGCACCAAATTTTTTAGCAAGTGCAAAATTCTAAGAAAGTTCTGAAATCCAAATCCGAAAAATAAGAAGTAGGACGAATGTAAGAATCGAGATCGAGATGGAACTAAGAACAAAAAATTTGGAAAGGTTATCGGTTCCAATTTCGTTCCGAAACTTGATTCCGCAGAACAAAAAGAACACAAGGACAAAACACAAGAATCAGAATTGGGTTGGAAATGAGAACTCACACTTTTCAAGGTGTAAGGTGAATTTTTTTGTTTGAAACCCGAATCTGACAAGGCAAAAGAAAACAAGATAAAGCACGAGGATCATAATAAGGAAGAAACCAACACTTGAGCCTACCAAAGGTGCCAAGTTCCATTGTCAGTTCAAAACACGAACTCGATAGACAAAACAAAGCAAGGCTTTGAAAGAAAAAGATAACTTCCAAATCCAAAAACAAAAAAACCGAAGGAGAAAATAAACAAGAGGGACCCATTTTCATCAAAAAAAATGGAGTGGTTATGCAAGGCATAACACTCCTGAGGGTAAAATATATGATTTATGTACTTTCTATTTCTGTATATTATAGATTTCAATTCTATTATTGGTTCATGTAATTAAGTGATCTTATCATTCTCATCCTTATTAGTTTAAAATTTATTTAATTAAGTTGTGTATATACTCTTAATTATTGATCTCGTAATTTGAGCTTTGATCCCTGAGGTAATCGATGGCTATTTTCTCCTTAATACCCCATCATCTTGAGGGTAGCGAATCCCCTCATTTACAAAGTTAAAGAGAGAGATGGATAGATATAGAGAAGAAGAGAGATTGAATGAGATATAGGGAGAGATAAAGGGAGAGGGAGATATAGAGGGGGAGAGTGACAAAGATGGAGAGGGAGAGAGATAGAGATAAAGGGAGAGGTAGATAATATATGGAGAGAGATAGAGAGGGAGGGAGATAAAGAGATAGAGAGGGAGAGATATATAAAGAGACAATGATAGAGAGACAAAAAGAGATAGAAAGAGAGGTAGAGAAAAAGAGATGGAGAGGGAGAGTGAGAGAGACATAGAGAGATAAAAATAGATAGAGATAAAGGAACCGATTTTGAGAGAGAGGGAGAGGGAGATAGGGATAGGGAGAAAGATAGAGAGGGATATATATAAATAAAGAGAGAATATATATATATATATATATATATATATATATATATAGAGAGAGAGAGAGAGAGAGAGAGAGAGAGAGAGAGAGAGAGAGAGTTGAATGAGCCTTTAGAGAAAGTAATTTAAACTTTTATTGGCACTAATATGATTTCTCTTCCTCTTATTAGACCATTGGATCCATTTGGGTGGTTGCATAAGGGATGTAATGAACATAATTTTTGTCAACATAATAGAGTTGAAGGGCATAACATATAACATTGTATTGGTCTCAAGCATAAGGTACAAGAATTGATTGATAAACATATGATACAAGTAACTAGTGTTAATGATGGGGGAAAATATTTAATAGATCCCCTAGTTAAAATTAAAAAATATAAATATTCCAACATGTCAATTTAATGTTGCATGGATGAATTCTTTTTTAATTGTCATAATCAACAAAAATCTTGTGCACATTATAAAGTCTCATTAAAAATGATAAATGACATATTGAATGAAACTACATGATGCATTAGCTTTCCTTTAGAGGTTGGTTAAAAATGATTTAAATTTTATTTCACATTAATGCATCTTCAAAGAGATTTTAAATTTTACTTGGTAGACCTTGGATAGAAAAAAATTTCAAGAAATACCTTCTATGTTATATCAATGTATAATATGGTATAAGGAAGAACAACTAAGAGAATAATTATCAAATTTTAATATGAAGTGATTTTATTGTTATAAAATCTAAAGTTACTTCTACACATTCCTATTTTAAAGAACTTAAAAAACAAAGACGTAAAGCACCTGAAATTACAAAACCTATAGTTAATGTATCTAAATGGTTTGATATTTATATGCCTTTAGGAGGTTCTTATAAAAAAAATTACTCGTGTCAAGAAAAATGAAAAGAATAAATGTATTACAAATGATAAGAAAAAAATATTTCAACTTCTATAGGAACTTATCCTACTTGGGTCCCAAATAAATATTTAAAATACAAAATTATACATATGGAACCACTTTCAAATAAGTAGGAATAATGGGTAAATAAAGAAGAATAAAAAATTCCACCACTTTCTAACACATTTATAAAGGCTCTACTATACAAAGTGATGATAAATTTGTTCTATACTATATAGAGGGGGGATAGAGAGAAGGAGAGAGAGTGAGTGAGAGATAGAAAAATATAGGGATAGAGATAGGGAAATGGAGAGATAGAGAGATAAATATAGGGAGAGAAATAGAGGGAGATATAGAGGGAAAGATAAAAGGAGAGATAACATGAGATAGAGGGATATAGATAGGGAGAGGGAGATATATAGAGAGGGAGAGGGAGAGATAAATAGATAGTGATAGAGAGGGAGAAATGAAGAGGGATGAGAGAGATATAGGTAGAGAGGGAGAGATATAGAGAAGGAGAGATATGCAGATATATATAGAGATGGAGAGAGGGAGAGGGATAGACAAAGAGATAGAGAGGGAGAGGTAGAGAGAGGGAGAGAGAGGATGCAAAAGATGGAGAGGGAGAGAGATATAGAGAATAATACATAGATAGAGAGAGGGATATAAAGAGATGATGAGATAAATATAGAGAAGAAGTGATAGAGGGAGAGAGATAAAGAGGGAGATAGATATAGGGATAGAAAGAGAGAGAGGGAGAGATAGAGACATGGATAGAAAGAGTGAGAGAGAGAGATAAAGAGAGGGAGATAGAGGGATGGAGAGATATAGAAATAGCGAGGGATAGGGATAGAGAGAGGGAGAGAGGGTTCAAATTATAGTTTACCAAAGCATGTACAAAGTTATAAGTGTGACCATATCATAGGTTACAATTTTTTTTTCCTTTTTATCTCACTTATAAGTAATAAACATAACACTCATGTTATATATCATGTGAGAATGTTATGTAACACAAGCATATTATGTAACAAACATTATTTATTCAAATTTTTGTCTTTCCATTTTAGGATTGGATGACCAAGCCTAAGGATTGGACTTCTATGGCACCTCACAAATACATGTTATTCACATTTATTAAAATTTTGAAACTTAAATATCATCATGTTAATTCATTTTATAATAAAAATTGATGAAACCACCACCAAAATGACGAGTTACTTCTCATATTTCGAGCCATATAATTTTTTTCATATTTTGAAAATTTTGTTTAATTTTATTTTCTTTAAAAATGTATTCATATTCCATGAATAAATGTGTATTAATTTTTCTTTATAACTTTTGATGTGCTTATCTATATTAAAAAACATAGGATTATTCTACACTTCATTCGATTAAAAATATTTATTAATTATTTTTGTGCAAGGTATGATTAGTGGTGTAGTTTTAAAGATGAATCCACTTAAAAAATTATTAAAAAATTCAATAAAAATATACAAAATACACTTGTAGTACCCACTCTTGGCTATATTTCTACCAACTAGTTTTAGAAAATACCTAGAACAACAAAAAGGGGGTGCACAATAGACACCACATTTTATTTTAGTGATGAAAATATGAAATTTTGTGTGTGATCAGCATTTAACTCTCTTAACCTTTTTTTATAAAAATTAAAAGTTTAGAAAGTAGATTTAGAGTACCGAATTTCTTGTTCTTATCATATCCTTGAATTTTAAGAATATGCATCTCAAATTACTTGTCCAAATTAAATTTTAACTGATTTTAGAAAAAAATGTGGCTAATTTTGACCCCTCCATTTATCCCACACTACTATTAGCTTAATCCCAAGTAGAAAAAGTTCGAATAGAAGTTGAGATATACTTTTCCTTAATATTTTTAATACCTTTATTATTATTTTTTCCTTGACACATGATTAATTTATTTTTAATAAGGATCTCCTAAAGGAATAAAAATATCAAAACCTTTATCCACATTGACTATAGGTTTTTCAACTTGAGGTACTTTAGGAATTTATTTTTTAATTTATTAAAAATAGGAATGCACATAAATAACTTTAAATTTGATCACTATAGGGTCACTTGGTCTTGTAAATGATCAATTCTTCTCTGATTTGTTCTTCCTTATACCATTTGTTCAATTGATGTAACATAGAAAATACTTCTTTACATTGGTCTATCCAAGGTCTACCAATTAAAATATCAAATCTCTTTGAAGAATTATTAATGTCACATAAAATTCATACCATTTTAAAACCAACCTCTAAAGGCAAGATTTCATTATTTCATTCAATATGTAATTTATAATTTTTAATGAGGCTTTATAATTTTGAATATGATAACTAATCCATGGAAACATTAAATTGACATGATAGAAAAGTATTAGTATAGATTTTCAATTTTAAATTAGGAAAAGCCACTAAATGATTTCACTCATCATCATTAACACTAGTTACTTTATCATATTAATACTAATAAAATCTTATACCTTATTCTTCAGACTGATACAATTCTTTTTAATATACCCTTGAACTCTATGATGTTGAAAAAAATCATGTTCATCATATCACTTAGGAAATTATATAAATAGATCCAATAGTCTAATGAAAATAAGAGAAATCATATTAGCACCAATTAAAGTTTGAAGCAATTTCTTTGAAGGCTCATTGAAATTTGTATCTATCTATCTATCTCCTCATCTCTCTCCCTCTTTATATCCCTATCTCTAACTTTGGATATATCTCTCCCCTCTCTCTATATCTATATTTCTCTCTCTCTCTCTCTCTCTACTCTACCTTTCCCTTTCCGTATCTATCTATCTTTTATATCTCTCCCTCTCTCAATATCTATATTTCTCTCTATCCATCTCCTCATCTATCTATCATGTCTCTCCCTCTCTCAATATCTATATTTATATCTCTATCTATCCATATCCCTATATATATATTATATCTCTCCCTCCCTCTCTCTCTCTCTCTTTATTTATCTTCTCCCTTATCCCTCTCTCTCTACCCCTCTCCCTCTTTATCTCTCTCTTTAACTATATTTTTTTCTCCCCCTCTCCCTTATTTTTTTTCTCTTTTTCAATGTGTCTATATGTCTTTCTCTCTCCTATATCTCTTTCTATCTCTCTCACTATCTCTTTATGTCTCTCCTTACCCCTCTCTATCTCTTTGTATATCTCCCTTTAGATCTCTCTATCTCTCCCTCCCTCCCTCTACATATTTCTATCTTATCTATCTCTCTTCATCACCTATCTCTCATCCCACCTCTCCATCTCTCTCTCTCTCAACCCTCTTTATATATCCCTATATCTCTCCATCTCTATCTCTCCCTCCACCCTCTTTATATATCCCTATATCTCTCCATCTCTATCTCTCCCTCTCCCTCTCCCTATCTATCTCTTTCTATATTCTCCCCCCTCTCTCTAACTCTATATATATGTCCCTCTCTATCTCTATCTCTCCATTTATATCTATCTCACCCTCTCTCCAACTATACCTCTCTATCTCCCCCCCTCTCTATATATAACTATCCATCCCTCTCCCTCTCCTCCTCAATATCTCTATTTATCTGTCTCTCCATCTCTTTCCCTCAGTAATCTATATCTCTCAAAATCTCTCTTTTTTTAATCTTTATATCTCTATCCTCTCTATATTTTCCCTTCTCTATCTCCATTTCTCTTTGTCTCCCCATCCCCATCTCTTTATATCTCCCTCTCCCTCTCCCTCTCACTCTCTATATATCTATCTATTTCTCTCTCTCCATATCTCCTTACCTCTAACACTCTCTAACTCTCTCTCTATGATGATCTATTTTTCTTAAGACTCTATATAATGAATTCACATTATATAATGTGATAGAATTATATGATCTTTTATATGATGGAAGCACAACATGATATGTGAAATTTTCCATAATTTTACCATGTTTCATTCATTTTTTATTTGACCTCATTTTTTTTCTCTAATGTGAATTCACTCTAGAATCCAATATATTATAGCTCTTAAAATAGTCTATAATTTCTAGTTTTACAATTATCTTTTTTGAATGGCATTAAGGATGACCATTGAGTCACCTTCTATGGTCAAGGCTGAAATTATACTCTAAATAGAAATTGATAGGGACTTGTGCACATTCTTCAACCTCAATATTTTTTTGATTTTATTTATTTATTTATGGATGTGGCCTTAATCAGATTTCCCTCTAAATATTGAATGACAAAACTAGTTCTAGATAACTTCAAACTTTCGTTAAAGTTCGCATTAAAATTTAGTTCATAAAACTGAGTGGGAGGTGAATCAATTTGATCAATGTCCTATCAATAGAAGAGGGTTGAATACCTAACATATTTTGAATGTTATGAGGGCCCAAATATCACAACACATTATAAATATTAAACAATTATAATGTTTCATAAATTTACAAGGTCTAGAAATAATCCTAACACTAGGTGCATTTTTTTTTGACATTTTTATATCCATGTTCATTTACACCACTTTTATATTCATTTTGAACATTCAACTTCTATCTCCATCACACTCATCTACAAAATATTATCCAAGAATCATGAAAATGCTTTTGTTAGAAAAAATACTATCATATAATAATTTTATACTACTTAATATAGGTAACAATAGATCAAATAAATTTAAGAAGTATTTCATTTGAATATAGGTAATTCTTAAATTTATCCATAAATATCATTAAAATAAAATAATAATTATACATGGGGTAAATTCTAAGAAATTAAATAAAATTGCTTATCTATTTTGGATGTATCTATGTATTGAAAAAGGATGTGATGAAGAGGATTGATGTCAAAGGTTTTCATTGTATCAAGAAGTACTTGAAGCATCATTATATTCCCCTTGAATTATCATTTTGAGTTGCACAAATTTGTAGAAATATGTGTTATATTTTTGGTAGTATGTTATGTGTCAAAAGTTTAGTATGGTTGCATACCTATCTATGTTGGTAATTGTACTTTAATATCAATCATATCACTAAATCAAGAAATATAAATTATTAGTTTTATTGAGGAGTGTCTACCTTCTGAAAGCTGGTGTGATTGTTGTATTCTTGCAATATTATGCATGTATCTATTCTTTGTGATAGAGGTGGTCCAGAAGACTGTATTAGAATGTTTCAATTTACTATTTATTAGGTTTAGTATTTCTCATGTCTCCCTTATGGAGATGTTGTAGACTTTGTGATTTAAGAGGAGAGTATGCCTACACTTGTTCTATCATATTCTAGTGTTTTTGGAGGATATGTTCAACATGTAGAAATATTGAAGTGACAAAAGGTTCTTTGTGTCTGTCAGTCATGTCTAATTGGTATTTGAGACTTGTGTGGTAATGACTAGTAGTGTGTAGAATTCAAATCTTGCATGTGGTATCAAGATAGGACCTAGTTTAGGTCCCTATGGTAGCACATGACATCATGTTCTTTTGGAAAAAACAAATTTTGATTTTGGACCAATGTGTTACACCTTTTATGTAATTTGAATTCAAGTCCACTTTATGTCATCTTTTCTATTTGCAAATCAATGGTTGACATAGAAGAGTGTGAATACAATAACATGTATATATTTCTCAATTGTACAAATGCATTGAGTGAAGGATGGTAAGTATAATTACACCGGTGTGAAGAAAATTTGGTCACAAGTATAAAATTGAAGAGATACTGATGAATATAAAAGGGAAAGTTACATTTCAGTGTGTGCACTAGTATCAAAAGATGATATGCAGTGAGGAAAAGTGTCAGATGTAACTCTGGCATGCATATGAGATATATAGAAGATCTACAAGCATTATCTTTGTATTCTGATAGAATTTGTGTTCTACCTATTTTTTTTATTCCATTGGGGATTGGTGTCTTTGGTGGGTTGGAGCCTATTTAGATTGTAAATTCACTTTTATATTTTTGCTTTGTTGGGTTATATTTGGACACTAGATCCAAGCAATTATTATCATTATGATTTCCCATCTTGGGTTTCCACATACATCTGGTGTTCTCTTGTGTGTATGTGTGCTCTTGATGTTGCTTAGTAGTAGAGAAGATTCATGTTTTATGTTTATTTACTTTTTGGGGGGTTAGTTGTGAAGAATCATATATTCTGATAACTGTGATTGAGTTAAAGTTTTTGAATTGATTAGATATACTAATTCACCCCCCTCTCAATATATTATATGCCCTTCAATTGGTATCAGATCCAAGATATTTTGATGAATCCTAACAACTTAAGGTAGTTTCAGGATGACACACTCAATTTCTCAAGAAGGATTTTCTGGAAATAAAGCACCACTGTTTGATGGATACAATTTTTCATTTTGGAAAGTTAGGATGGATTCCTACTTGATGGCTCTAGGAATGGATACCTAGATGTTAGTGTTAGAGGGATATGAGATTCTTGAAAACCCTCCTGGGGATTGGGCCGAAAAGAGGGATTGTGAAATTAATACTAAGGCAAGGAATGCTATTTTATGTGGATTAACTAACTATAAATTTGTGAAGGTGATGGAGTGAAAATCAACAGAGTAATATATTGGATAAATTGTATACCATCTATTAAGGTGACGACAAAGTCATTGAGGCAAAGCTACAAACTCATAGATTTTAGTTTGAAAGCCTGAAGATGAGAATATTGCCACATTCTTGCTTTGGGTTGATGAAGTTGTCAACTCTATTCGAGGTCTTGGTGAGGAATTGAAACAAAATAATGTTTTGAAAAAGGTACTTAGATCTCTCCCTAGAAGGTTTGATTCTAAAGTCTCTACAATTAAAGAAGCTACGGATCTAAATGCTTTGAAGATGACTGAACTACATGGAATTCTAACTACTTTTGAAATGAGATTTGAAAGTGAATATTTTATAAGGAAATATGCTACATTTAGAGTATTTAAGAAGCAATTTTATTAGGATTTTTTTATATTGGATCAAATCTGGAGGAATCCAATTTTATCAAAAAGCTAAAAAGAGGCTCTGGTAGGTATAAATGCAAGTTACCTTTTAAGTGTTTTAATTATGGTGAAGTAGGAAATTTTATGGCTAAGTGTCCCCATAAGGATTATGAATTTTTTGAGAAAAAGGTATGAAAATAAAGCTATAAGGAAAAAATAGAATTTCTACACTAATGATAAAGAAGACTACTCTACTAATGAAGAAGATGAAGATATCTCCGAAGATGAAAAATAAATTGTTGTATTAATGGATTTTGATACTACTGAAGAAGATGCAGAAATAGATTCTAGAAACAATGAAGATGAAGTAGATCTTGTGGAAGAATCACTATATGTTGGAAGAGAGATTAAGAGATTGGAGAATTCTCTCTTGGCTTAAGAAAAGGTCTCTCAAGATTTAGAGAAAGCAGAGAAGATGATTGTTGATTTGGAGACCTAGATAAAAGAAGCAAAAAGGATTGAAGAAGTTCTAACTGAAAAGTTGCTATCAAGAGACAAGGACCGTGAGAAGCATACAGAAAAAAATGTGACAATAAGAAAAGAGCTTGAGAAAGTGAATTAGCAGTTGTAGATGAAGTTTGGAAATAATACTAAAACTCTAGATCAAATATTGGGATGTAAGAGATCTCCGCATGAGAAATTTGGAATTGGTTTTGATGATTAGAAGAATAAGGTGACAAAACAATATGTGAGGCCTACTAAAGCATGTTCGAAAGTGACTAGTTCCGAAAGTATAAATCTTGAAAGAATTGTTGCAAGTGATGAAATCTAGACACAAAATGATGGATTTATTCAAGATCAAAAGAAGAGAAGAAGATCCAAAAGACAAGGATACAACACTAGGTTTAATCATTCTTTTTATGATTACTATTTTAATTGCAAAGATTTTGGTCATAAGGCTATGAACTATAGAAAAGGTTTGGTAAGAAGATTATTTTTTTTCAAAAATAATGCATTTGCACCTCTATTCAATTTTAATATCATTGCTACAAATGCAACAATTTTGGACACATTGATAGGAATTGCAAAAGAAATTTTGTAAGTCCTCCTTTTTTGGAAATAGGAAGGAAAGGATTAT
Organism: Sequoiadendron giganteum; assembly: GCA_007115665.2. Taxonomy (NCBI): domain Eukaryota; kingdom Viridiplantae; phylum Streptophyta; class Pinopsida; order Cupressales; family Cupressaceae; genus Sequoiadendron; species Sequoiadendron giganteum. The sequence continues at coordinate 289,489,069 of CM021105.1, read as the reverse complement.
AATGTATAATTTATGAATAAGATAAAGTCTAGAAGAAGGCTAAATGGAAGAGAAAAAGTCAGAGAAATTAATGATTACTCAAACTGCACTACATGCTTAGAAAGAGGAGAATTTTTGGATCATATACAGTAGTTGCTCAAGCCACATGACTGGAGATAAAAGTAAGTTCATGAATTTCAAGAAATTTGAAGGAGGTTTTGTGACTCTTGGAAATAGTTATGTGGCCAAAATCACTGATAAGGGTATTGTGAGTCTTGATGGTGGGAGGAAAAAGACACATGATGTTTTGTATGTTGAAGGACTAAAACATAATCTCTTAAGTGTAAGTCAGATGTGTGATAAAGGTTATAATATATCCTTTAATATTAAAGGATGTGAAATTAAGAAATAAAGTACCAGAGAAATGATTGGAGAAGGAAGTAGGAAAGACAGTGACATATATCATCTCAATGAGCTGAATGAAAAAATTGTCTTACTGTTTGAACAAAAAGAAGAAAGTTGGCTTTGGCACAGAAGGTTGGGACATATAAATTTTGATGACATTGTGAATATTAGCTCAAGAGGAATGGTCAAGATATGTAAAAGATTAAGAAGCCCGATTCTACAAGCTGTAAACCATGTCAAGAAGGAAAAAAAAAGTAGATTTCCTACTAAGGAGTATTCTACATCAAAACCATTGGATTTGGTCCATATAGATCTATGTGGACCTATGAGGAAAAAAATTCTACAAGGAGACATGTATTTCATGATTCTCATTGATGATTACACTAGGATGACTTGGATTACATTTCTAAAAGAGGAGTCAAATGAATTTGAGAGATTTAAGGCATTCAAGGCATTAGTAGAGAATGAAACCAAAAGAAAAATCAAGGTTTTGAGATTAGACAAAGTTGGAGAATTCAGTTCTGCCAAGTATGCCAAATTTTGTGAAGAGCATGGGATCTAGAGGCAATTTTCTGCTCTTAGGACTCCACAACAAAATGGATTTGCAAAAAGGAAAAACTAGAATTTACAAGAGATGGCAAGAAAAATGTTGTGTCAACAAAATCTACCAGATATTCATTGGAGAGAAGTGGTTCAAACTATGATATATATCTTGAATAGAGTTCAAATCAGATGCAAGACTGATAAAATACCATATGAGTTATGGAGATGAAAATCGACTTTAGTCAAACATCTTAGGATATTTTGAAGAAAATGACACATCAAAATGGATAAATAAAATTTATATAAGTTTGATTCTAGATCTGATGAAGGTATTTTTCTTGGTTACTCTTTGAAAAGTAAAGCATATAGATATTACAAAAAAAGGCTGAAGAGGATTGTAGAAAGTGCAAATGTGAGAGTTGATGAAATAATTCAATCTATTGGTACTCTAGAACTAGAAAATGATGAAGAACCAATTTGCAATAGTAGTGAAGAATCAAAAGTTGTTACAAAATTCCAACAAAATATGTTTAGAAGAATCATTCTACAAATCAAATTATAGGGATACAGATAGTGGGGTTCAGACCCAAAAAAGAATTGAAAAAGAAAATGAGTACGTAAACTTTGCATTACTATCAAAGATAGAACCAAAGTCTTATAAAGAAGCAATCGAAGAGAAAGGTTGGATATAAGCTATGGAGGAAGAGCTGAATTAGATCAAGAAGAATGAAACATGGGAATCGGTCCCAAGACCTAAAGGAAAGAATGTGATTGGAACAAAGTGGGTTTTCAAAAATAAGCTAAATGAAGAAGGTGAAGTGATTTGGAACAAGCCTAGACTCGTGTGTAAAGGATATGCTCAAGTTGAATGTGTAGATTTTGAAGGGACATTTTCCCCGGTAGCAAGAATGGAAGCAACCAGGATGTTTTTAGCTCTTTCAACATTCAAGAATTTTAATGTATACTAGATGGATGCTAAGTCAACATTTCTAAATGGATCACTAGAAGAAGAGGTTTACATTGAAAAACCAGAAGGGTTTCGATTTTCTAACAACGCAGATTATGTTTGTAGATTGAAGAAGGCTTTGTAGGGACACAAAAAATCTCCCCAAGCTTGGTATTCAAGGTTGGATGGATACTTTCAGCAACAAGGGTTTCAAAGAGGAAGTGCAAATTGGAATCTATACATAAAAACAAAAGGTTATCAACTGTTGATAGTTGTGGTATATGTAGATGATATTGATTTTGGTGGTAGTAGTGATGAAATGTGCAAGGAGTTTCAAAAGAAAATTTAGAATGAGTTTGAAATAATAAGGCTAGGAAAATTATCTTTCTTTCTTGGGTTACAAATTGCACAATCAAATAAAGGCATATTTATTTCCAAAAAAATATATAAATGAGATGGTAAGTTCATGATTGAAGAATGCAAACCAGTGGGTACACCTATGGTTACAAGATGAAAGTTGAGTAAAGATGATGAATCTACTTCAATAGAACAAACCTTGTGCAAATCTATGATTGGTAGCTTGCTATATGTGACAACATCTAGACTAGATATAAGGAATGCAGTTGGAATGGTTGCTAGATTTCAAGCAACACCTAAGGAAAATCTTGTCAAAGTAGTAAAGAGGATATTCAAATATTTGAAGGCTATAATGGATTTGGACTGTGGTATCCAAAGAGTGAGAATTTCACTTTGACTACATACACAGATGTAAATTGGGAAAGAAACATAAATGATTGGAAGAGCACAAGTAATGGAGCATTCTTTCTTGGTGATAGTTTAGTGTCCTGGTTGAACACGAAATAGGATCCAATTTCATTATCTACAATTGAAGCAGAATAAATTGTGGTAGCTTCATGCTGTACTCAGATGCTTTTGATGAAGCAAAATTTGAAGGATATAAAGATCAAGTTCGATGAACCTTTTATTCTTTGTGGTAAAGTAGTGCTATAAAAATTTCAAGTAATCCACTAATACACTCAAGGACAAAACACATTGCAATCAAGTATCATTTTCTGAGGAAAAAGGTTACAAAAAAGGAGGTGAAGTTAGAGTATGTTGAGACCAAGGAGCAAGTAGTAGATATATTCATAAAACCACTTCCTAAGGAGACATTTGAGTTTCTCTGATAGAAGCTGGGAGTTATTTCTCCCTCCTCTTGAATCAAGAGGAAATATAGGTTGAGGGGGATCCTTCTCTCCCTACCGCAAGAAGGATGGGTGGTCTTGTAGAATATTTTCAGATGTAATGAAGCATAGACTCATAGGGAGTACATCTAGGAAATAAGTTTCTAGATTATGCAGAGTAGCAAAAATGAAAAAAGGGGAAGTATTGAATTTTTCCATTGATGTCAAAGGTGGATAAAGTGAAATGAAAATGATATATCTTCCAAGGGGGATATTGTTGAAAAAAGGTTTTCATTGATGTCAAAGGTTGTCATTGATGAAGAGGATTGATGTAAAAGGTTGCCATTATGTCAAGGATTAATTGAACTATCATTATATTCCTCTCAACTTATCATTTTGAGTTGCAGAGATTTACAAAAATATATGTTCTATTTCTAGTAGTATGTTGTGTGTCAGAAGTTCAATATGGTTGCATACCTATCTATGTTGGTAATTTTATGATTATATCACTAAATCAAGAAACAAACATTATTAGTTTTATTGAGTGAATTCCTTTTGGAAGTTGGTGTGATTGTTGTATGCATGCAATATCATGCATGTATCTATTCACTATGATAGTGGTGGTTTGAAAGATTGTACCAAAATGTTTCAATTCACTATTTATCAGGTTTAGTGTTTCTCAAGTCTCCTTTCTGGAGATGTTGTAGGTTCTACAGTTTGAAAGGAGAGTATGCCTACACTTGCTCTCTCATATTCTAGTGTTTCCAAAGGATATATTCAAAATGCAAAAATATTGAAGTGATAGAAGGTTCTTTGTGTTTTTCTATCATCTAGTTGGTGTTTGAGACTTGTGCGGTAATGGCTAGTAGTGTGAAAAATTTAAATCTTGTGTGTGGTGTCAAGATAGGACCTGATTAAGTTCCCTATGGTAGCGCATATACTCTTCTATGTTGGCTAAGGATTTTAGCAGCAATAAAATCTGATTTTGGACCAATGTGTTACATGTTTCATGTAATTTGAATTTAGGTCCACCTTATGTTGTCTTGGATATTTGTAGATCCTTAGCCAACATAGAAGAGTATAAATGAAATATCATGTATATATTTCTCAGTTGTACATATGCATTGAGTGAAGGATGTCGAGTAGAATTACATTGGTGTGAAGAAAAGTTGGTTGCAGGTGTAAAATTGAAGAGAAGGTGATGAATATAAAAGAGACAATTGTATTTCACTATGTTTGCCAGTATCAAAAGATCATATGCAATGAGGAAGAGTGTCAGTTGTAACTTTGGCACATGTATGAGATATATAAGACCAACAAGCATTATCTCTGTATTTTGGTAGGATTGGTGTTCTACCTATTGTTCTAATTCCATTTGGGATTGGTGTCTCCAGTAGGTTGGTGCCTACAAATACATTAGGGGATTGGTGTCTCTAGTAGGTTGGTTCCTACAAATACATTAGGGGATTGGTGTTTGTAGTAGGTTGGTGCCTACTTTAGATTGTAAAATCCACTTAAATATTTCTAATTTATGAGGCTGGATTTAGACAGTAGATCCAAGCAAATTTTCTCACTGTGGTTGTTCCCATATTGGGTTTCCACGTACATTTGATGTTCTCTTGTGTGTATGTGTGCTCTTGACGTTGCTTAGTAGTAGTGAAGATTTATGTTTTATGTTCAATTACTTGTGTTGGGGTTAGTTGTAAAGAATCATATATTCTAATAACTGCGGCTAACTTAAGAATTTTGAATTGATTAGATCTACTAATTCACCCCCCCTCAGTAGATTGTGTGTCCTTCACTATGAATATTCAAAATTCACTCGTCATTGTTATCATGTTGTAATTATTTAATTAATTTCTTTATTTATGTACCAATTTTTTTCCATTTTATATATTAAAAAGGATTTAAAATATTTTAAATATTCAAAGGTTGTTTTTCATTTAGTCATCAAGAATGACAATAATTGGATGCATGTGATCCTCTCTATAGATCTCCAAAAGGGATTTTATTTTCAATTTTTCTTATATTGATTGATGAGTTGTACATAAAATATACAACTTTTGACATGAATACCATGATTAGTATATGAAGTACAAACAAATTCATCATTATACCCTTTCATGAGTTAAAAATATATTCAAAAATCCTATATATATTAAAAAGTTATTCTCAATGAACTCGAGGAACCTAAAAGAGAGTAGGGATAAATTAACACTATATTTTTTATACTTAGCAAACTCCCCATTCCTTATCCCAATCCTTCACCACCTTAGCTCAATATACCTCTAATATTAGATTAATTTAAAAAAAATAAATTATCCCCTCTAACTCTAATATCTAGTGATATATTTATGTATATTTATCTAATATTAAATACCCCATGAATTTGGGTTCTATGATATTGTATCCTATTTTATATAAAATATTAAATCCTAATTCTATTTTTTAAGATCTTAAATATCATTTAAATTATTCAAACGTTTAAATATTGTTTTGGTTTGTTTAAGCGTTGAAGCTTTAAATGAGTTATTATAAAACTATCAATTAATAAGAAAATAAGTGATCTATATTTATGAAATTATCATCTCATGCCTAGAAACAAATTCATTGATGGTACAAGAAAATAAAACACAATGGAAAATTTTATCCTAACATCTAGAGACTACATTGGAGGAGATTGAATTATTGGGGAGAAGATTCAAGTGAGATGAAGTGAAAGAGTAGATGAGATTACAAAGTTAGGAGATGATGAAATTTAATATTGGTGAGGAGGAAGAGGTAAAGGGAAATAAGTTACAAGATAATTTAATAGGGCAATAAGATAGTATAGGTGAAGGAAGTGTGATTTATTTGGGAAAAAAGAAGAAATTGGAGATGGTGTTTGGTTGATGCTATAAAAATAGTATCACGTCTGCACGATGGATTGGTATTGGAGCATGGTAGATTAGTGTTATATGGGATATATACATTTAGAGAAACCAATTTTAAAGAGGATGATACTTTTTTCTCTTAAATATATCTCGAGTCTTCTAGATTGTGATACCCTCATTCCATTGAAATTGTTATTTTCTTAGTTTCTTTCTCTCTTCCAAATCTATTATAAATCAAAAAATATTATTGAGTTGGTATCATTGTTGGAGCTTGATAGATTAGGGATGTTTTTGTAGGGTACTAATTGGTTCTTGATATTTCTATGGTTTTTTAGGTAAAAAAATCTTGATGTAGGAAAATATTGGGGTCAAAAAATATTTCTTTATCCAAAAAATGTTTTCATTTTTTTTTCTATTTTGATAGTCTACACGATGGATTAGTTGCTATGATTTCATTTTTTTTTTAGTTTTATTTTATGATTTATTTTATATGTTTTAGCAAGCCTAAGTAATTTACAAAATTACTATGAAGGTCATTTATTGTGAAATTGATTTTGTATACATAGATGAAGTTAAATATTTTTTTTGGAAGGATAAACTAAACCATTCTATCACAACATAAAGTAGAGTGTCATGAAGGTAATATTTGTTACCTCAAGACTTAGAGAAGCCATGAAGGATCTAGTCCATGAATTGGAAAGTTGAGAGTCCATAATATATCCTATATTTGAAAACAATTTATTTTATTTTATTGATTATGTAAAACTCTCTAAAAGTAATATGTGTTCAAGTGGCATTTATAACGTTAGGAATTAAATGATAGCCACTTACAAAGAGTTCTTGAAGTAATAGTTTATCTATTGAATGAAATGCAATAAGATGTGGTTTATTTTAGATGTTGTGGTACAATATACATGTTGATTTATATGTGGTAATATTATGGTAGCAACTCCAAGACATTTGGAAGATAAATCAAAAGTACATATAAAATACAATATTGATGGAAGCATGAATAGTTATGTAGGATCACTTGTAATAGAGTTGGAGTTCACATGACACTATCTAAGTGTAGGATAATTTTTTGGAAGATGAAACAATGTTTTGAAAGTAGTTTAAAGAGATGAAATGTTTATGTTTTCTACTATAAGATAGGAATATTAGTGGTGGATATATAGGAAACATGAGCTAATTGATAGTTTTGAGTGTGAAACTAATGATTCGTGAGGAATAAGCTAAATTTAAAGTGACTATCTAAATGGAGACATCATATTTGGTGATATGTTGACATCATAATATGGTTAGAATATAGTTGTGTGACTCTTAGTATTCCGAATGTTGGTTGTAAAATCAAATGGTTGAGATTCCATAATTACATCTATGTGTATCATCTTATGCGAATGTGACAAGGTTAGTTGGCTGGCCAAGGTTAAAATTGCATACAACATTGTTTGTGTAAGATATTAAAATGATTACAAAAGAAGTATGTTGTAGATTGAGACTTTAAAAAATAATTTTTATATTAAATCCTTTGATTTTGAATAATATAACAATGAATGTCTTTTGATAGTGGGATTTTCTCTCATAGGGGTTTCCCATGTAAATATTTGAGTCTTATGTAAAATTGTGTATGCATATTATTATATTTGCTTCTATAAATGTTAGATAAATTTATAAATATTGTTAACTAATTTTGATCATATCTTAAGTTTCTTTATCCTAGTATATTAGTCATCTATAACAAGGGTGTAAATCCTCAACATTTGATATCACAAATTAGGTTAATGTTTGGGTAGTTATTACATAACTGGGATTCCAAAGGCTAACATGTGTAATGGTAAACTCTACAATAATTAATTTACTACAATTTGTGTATAATTAGTCTGAAAGGAACAATTTGAAAGATTTTATGAAAATATAGAGTAGTATCAAATCTATAGCTAGAATTTTAAGATCTAATATTGAATGATTAAATAGTAAAAATTTAAAGTATAGAATTTGAATATGGAAGATATTTTGGTGGAAAGAGATAAGTGGGCTACAATGTGTTCTTTAGCTAAATTCTTAGGCATATTTAATGAAGACTAGGTGTAATTGGATAAGAATGTTAGAAGTAATATCCATTTATGTATGTAAAATTATATTATTATGAATATGTATGAGGAATATAATTATCTCATTATGGAATATGATAGTTAAGTTGTATCAGCCCAGGAGTATAGTTTATAAACTTGTCTTGAAAAAGAAGTTGTATTTTCTAAAATGGAGAGGAAACTTAGTCACTAACCACTTAAATTTTTTTAATATATTTTTAAATTGTGTCAATAGGAGTCAAAATGAAAGAAGAGGATAAATAAATTATGTTAGTTATGTAATTCCCCCACCAAGGAACCCTAAAGGACAACACTAAACTAGGTCAACTAATGGGATTTAAAAAAGAAGAATAATCTAACAATAGAATGCATAACATAATAATCTAAACCTAGGTCATCTAAGGTTCCTCAACTATGCTACTCACAAAACTAATAATCAATATAACTAGAATCATTTCATTAACTACTTAGATGACAAGATTGATCTAACATGCATGGTTCATTTTAAAGCACCAAATTAAATGTTTCTACATTACTTACTTTCATAACATGTCAACTAATAATCAACATTAAAGAACTTCTAACTAACTAACATATGCAAGATGCATTACTTTATAGTATTCATTACAAGAAGAATTCATGAATGATTGTTTCATCGTTACAATAATTACAACAATGCTTCCCCTAGTACCCATGGGAAGAATACATTAGATTACAATAAGAGATACAATTGATATAAAAATACATGAAAGGTTGCCTTCTCAAACTGGAACATGAACACGAGTCCATAACACAATGAGAAATCTCCATGCATACGAACATGCAACAAGAATACCCAATGGAGGAAAAAGCACCAATGTCCTGACTATGTGGAACCCTGAGGCCCACCCCCCGTGCTAGGAGATAACACAAGGTCCCACACCAAGCAGTTAGTTAGGAAAGCAACATGCTAACACAATCAAGGGTTATACATGGACTCGAACACAACACTACTAACAACACCATTATCACTTACAACACTTCACTTCTAGAGGCACTCACACAACAAAAAGAGGAAATACAACTAGGGAATGCTATACTGCAATAGGGAAGCCTAAACGAGCACTTGAGTCATGAGTGAGGCATACATTATCTTGATCAATGTGAATTATACCCTTACCCCTAATTCATTATTAAGGTTATCACTGGATTAAGAAACCCTCCAATGGGTTATCTTGAACACCACTTTGGGTTCTGGCCCCCATGGAGAGCCACTCCCCCTATTGCAACTAGTAAACCCTACACATCAAACAAGACATTGAACATCTTGCACATTTATCACAATCACATGAATCCAAACATAGAGCAAGGCATTGACCATCTTGCACATTTATCATGATCACATGAATCCATACAACGATAGGAGGCATCACCCTTAGGGTTTACATTTCATACAATACACATAACCTCAAACATTGCCAAACCACTTCTAAAGAAAAACAATCATAAGGACCATTCACACATTATACACCCCCTTCTAGGCCTCTGGAAACCAACCTTAAAAAACTTACACAAATGACACCCCCTTTTTAGTCAATTACAAAAACTCTCAACCCAACAACCAAGACATAATATTAAATATTAACAATTAATCATAGAATTATAACTATACAAATATTCACAATAATACAACATTATTTCACTTATCTCTCAATTTAAGTTAACCACTTAATTCCATAAATAGATCATTTACCACCAATAATTATATTTGCAAATAACTATAATAACCATAATCTAAATGATGGAAATTTTACTAATCAATTATGATTATAAAATAGACAACATTCATCTGCTGATTAATTAACCAAGAATAATCATTTATCGTTTACTCTAAAATATTTAAATTGAATATCCTTTTCCTAAAATTCTACCTTCACTTAATTTTAACAATCCCCTAGCTGCCAATTACCTATATGTGGAATAAATCAATTTACTTAACTATTTACTCATTTCATTTGTCTATACAATTAAATACTCATTTTCACAATCTCTATCCAATCAAAAATATTTTTATTTCTCCATTTATCATATAATCTTGCACATAACAACAAGTTAATCTTTTAATTTTCACCATTGTATAATATAATTTAATATAATCTTACACATACCAACAAGTTAATCTTTTAATTTTTACCATCATAAAATTTCAATAAAATACAATCATATATATATATATATATATATATATATATATATATATATATATATATAAAATCAAAATACAATCATAAAAAATGCATTACCAAACTTTAAATCTCATAACAGAATTAGACGGGTCGCTGCAAGGCAACGAAAAGTGCACAAGGAGGAATAATGCACACAACCCATTATTCAAATTGTTTGTTAGAAGGCCTCAAAGGGATATCATTTCATAAAATAAAATGATAGCAGAGTGCGCACAAACAAGATTTGTTGGAAATGATTTAGAGACTTTCAAGCAAAGGAGATTGGCTAATGTAATGCCAAATTCCACTGTAGATGGCTGCGCATGTGCGAGAGGATATCAAATTTTGTTATTATATTTTCCCTAGTAGACATGTATGCAATGGTTGGCGACATAGAGGAGCACACAAAATATTTGACAAAGTGCCTCAAAGAAATGTCAAATCATGGAATGCAATGGTTGCAAGATACACACAAAATATATTTATTGAAACTTTCAAGAATGCAATTGACAGGTGCAAATCGATTCTTGCAGGATATGCACAAATTGGGTTTGTCAAAAATTTCAAGCAAATGCAATTGGTAGGAGAAAAGCTGTATGTGAGAATCAACAACATGGAGAAGGCATTTGAACTATTTGACAGATAGACTCAAAGATATCTCATCACATGGAATGAAATGATAGCAGAATCCATGCAAAAAGGATTGTTAAAAAGGCTTAAGAAACTTTCAAGCAAATGTAAATGGTGGGTAATAATCAGTGCCATGCCATGGAATGCAATGATTGTAGGATCTACACAAAAAGGAGGATGGAGCGCTTTAAGAGTATGTAGCCTTCTCCATCAATAGAAGAAGGTGGCGAAGGGAGCACGATACAAAATTAAACAATGCATCAACATAAACAATTTGAACACAACATTCTGGATAAAGGGGTTCGGAAAAAATCACCACTGTATGATAAATATTTATGTATATAATGGATAAAATAACACTAATTTTTTATTTATTCTGGATTGATTAAATGTTTCACTTAGAGACGGATTGAAACAAATAGACATTCATTTTTTGAAAACGAAGAGAAGGAATCAATCAAAGTGATTACACATTCAGAAAAATCAATGTAAGCAAGAGATCAACTCCAACCTGGATCCAATGCTTGGCAGGGATTAGAGATTGGATTCTGACTCAACCTTCAAACAAAATTCCAACTTCACGAATCCAAAATTCCAAAACTCCCCCAATCAAAATTTCCAAAACCCCCAAATTCCCAGCAAGATCAAGAATATATGAAATTTTTTAAGAAAATTCTTTCCCCCTTCATTTCCCGAAAAACAAAAAACGAATCAAATCTATAAAACCCCAAAATATTTATAGAAGGACAAAGCAATATTCATTGCACGAGAATTCCTACTAACCCAAATAATAATAGTTAGTTTTAATTTAATTTATTAACTCAATACTCTATTAAAATATTTCATTTAAATTTTGTAATTATCATAGATGTCCAATTAGCTCAGGGTAAAATCATTTACCCCCATTTATCTACATTTTATAATTAAATTTATAACCCAACTTTATAACCTTTTATTTATTTTATTTTATTTTAATATTACATTACAAATTTATTTTATTATAAACTATGGTTATTTACAAATATATTTATATTTATTTATCAGAGTACCTTTTTACTTAATAATTTATTTTAATGCATTAATAACCAAATTTTTTTATCATAAAATCAAATAAATCAAATGCCAATCAAATACCTGAACCCTAACCAAGGTCAAAAGCAAGACCTCAAGAAACACCAACTAACCACAAATAAAACTGACAAGGTATCAGACCAAATACTTATCCTTTTCGAGGATGATGGCTAGGGTAGGGGACCAAGTGCTATATCTGATCAACAGATCCATTGGGTTTTAAGGTATGCTTAGACTTGTTAATTCAGGTGGAGTCAATGCCTAGTATCTGCAACCTACAACACACAAAAGGTTGTGCATATACATATCCATCTAAACATACACACTATGAAATGGAATCACATCGCATGGTACTCACAAGTGACTGATGCGACACTATCCCTTCCACCCAAAAACAACAGAAGAACATCACCAAGTAGTCAAATCAACAAAAAAAACAATTAGTTACATATACATCAAAATAAGATTAGTCACATAATAATCACATAATGCTGATTAATCCCCATAATCAAATCAAATCTCCATAGTCACCTGAATACTAATCATAACATGTGCATAAAATCTAAAGTAACAAAAGTGTCATCAAAGAATAACCATGGCAATAAGTATACCATCAAATAATGTATCATAATGTCTCAACCTAAAAAAAATCAACTATAAGTCTATCGGGAAAATAGTATGAGAGGCATTACATCCTCCCCCTCTAGAATCAAGCTTACTCTTGGAAGCCTGCAAACAAGAAAGGGTACAACTACCGTATCTGAGATGCATCCTCCTAAGTGGCCAAAGACTCATCATTAGGATCGCGCTGGATCCTCACCTGCTCAACATCTTGACCCCTAATGGTGAGTCTCTTGTGCTATAGAATGCTCACGGGCTCCAGAGCCAGCTACCATCCCCTACCTACAAGACATTCCAATCAAGGACATGTGAAATATCTAGATGATATAGCCTGAAAACAAAAATATGAAATATATTGTGGATACGTGATAGACTAGGTGGAAAAGCAAGATGGTAAACAATAGGGTCGATCCTCTCCAAAACTTCGAATGGCCCAACAAAATGCAGTGCGAGCTTAGAGACTTTTCCATAGCAGATCAAACTCTTCCACAAACACACCCACAAGAAAACCCAATCACCAACCGAAAACTGATGATCAACCCTATGAGCATCCACATACTTCCTCTGCCATGAAATTCTCCTTACCTTGGATGAACTTCTCCTCAAACTCGTACTCACACAGAAAATCCATCCAGTACCTTTGCCTAGCATTCAGGTTTGGTTATGTGAAAATGTACTATAAACTATGGTAATCACTATGCAACTCAAACCGATGCCCTAACAAAAAATGTCTCCATCTCACCAAGGCATGAACGATGACAACTAACTCCAAGTCATGCATAGGATACTTCAACTCACGATCCTTGAGTTTACGAGACTCACAGGATATCACATGACCATCCTGCATCAATACTGCTCCTAGACCCTCCAAAGATGCATCGGTACACACCACAAAATCTCCTGCAAGATCAAGAACTACCAAAATGGGTGCACTAGTCAACCTCTCCATGAGAGTCTAAAAGGTTGCCTGACACTGTTTTGACCAGATGAACTTATTCCCTTTCCTTTGAAGGGAAGTGATAGGGTGAGATATCCTAAAAAACCCCTACACAAACTGTCGATAGTAGCCTTCTAAGCCCATAAAACTATGAACCTCTGAAATATTAGTGGGCTCGGGCCAATCCATGATGGCTTGGATCTTTGAAGGATCCATGAAAATACCTTCTCCTGAAATGACATGTACCAAATATCTCATCTCTGTATGAAAGAATTCACACTTTGCTAAATTTGCATATAGCTAATTGTCCCTCAGACACTGCAATACCTATCGCAAATTCTCCTCATGCTCCTCCACAGTCCTAAAATAAATCAAATGTCATCCAGGAACACAAGGAAAAATCTATCAAGATAGGTGCGGAACACTCCATTCATCAAGCTCATAAATACAGATGGTGCATTCGTCAACCTGAATGACACAACCGTGAACTCATAGTGCCCATGACGAGTGGGAAATGTAGTCTTATGAATGTTTGCCTCATAAATATACAACTGATGATACCTCGATTTTAGGTCAATCTTTGAAAACAACTTGGCTCCCTTAATCTGATCAAAGAGGTCATCAATCCTTGGCAAGGGATATCTATTCTTCACTATCACCTTATTCAACTGCCAATAGTCAATACACAACTAGAGGGATCCATCCTTTCTCTTCACAAAATTCACTGGTGCTCCCCAAGGATAGACACTAGGATGAATGAATCCCTTAGCCAAAAAATCCTCTAGCTGCAAACAAAGCTCCTTAAGCTCCTGAGTAGTCATCCGATATGGATATCGAGAAATAAGATTTTCCCTAGGAACAATATCTATCTTGACATCGATGTACAGTTAGGTGGCATCCCTGGAATCTCATTGGGAAAGATATCTGCAAACTCCCTAAGAATAGGATGATTTTTGAGGGACACCTCTTGAATCTCCCCCGACTCCAAATCATTAACTATCACAACAAATAATTGGCAACCTTGACACATACATCTCCTTAACTACATAGCAAAAATCATATGTAGAGAGATGGGTCTCTAAATGTCAACTATCTCTACCTCCCTGCCTGAATCATCCAAACACTGCATTGATTTGTGTTGGAAATCAATGAATGCTCAATAAGCATCCAACCAATCCATGCCCAAAACTATGTCATAAGATCCTAGGGGTATGGTGCAAAGATCCATCATGGTAAAGAGAGTACCAATCCTCAAACCACATCCATACACTGTGGATTCTACCACTACTCTAGCCCCGAAGGCCAATTCGACCTGCCACCTAACATCTTAATTTACTGCCACTAGCCCATAACACTCCACTAAAGAAGGGAAAATGAATGAGTCAAAAGAACTAGAGTAAAAAAGGATAGAAACACCAATACCCTGCAACACACCCGTGGTCTCCATAACTGTGCCCTGATGCTTTGCCTGACGGTTATCAACCACTACAAACACTTTGTGAGACCTATCTGCATCACCCATTTCTAGCTCTAAGGTTGTTGACCTTTGACTGAATCCTAATGATCTCTTTTGTGGACACTACCTGGCTATATGTCCCTCCTGGCCACAAGAAAAACATCCCGTGCCTCTTCCATACCCCCTATTGCTTGAGGGTATACTAGATTTCTATAAGCAACCTCTACTGACTATAAACGATGTGCTCTGAGCTAGTTGGTTGGGAGGATAACAATTGGCCCACTGCCAACTCTAATTTTTCCTAGACTAAGAATCACTACCTTGCTAAAATTGAAAGTTCTTAGGTTTTGACTGGGAACGCTATTGCTACTACTATTGCTGCCTCTTCTATTGTCCACCCTTAGTGGGTGTATGATGGCTCCTAGAGGAACCCATTGCTTGATACTAACCACCTCTAGACCCGAAGCTTGCTGAAGACACTACCAATCTGGACACCTATCAGCCAAATCTCAACCTCCAAGCCACCACTAGAACCATTGAAGGTAGGAGGATGTGCCCTCAAGAGATCCCTCATATGACCTACTAAAATAGTCTCATGCTCTGCTATAACATCTCCTCTCCTAGGAGACCTTTCTCTCTCTCTATCCATATGCCCAGCGTGATGGGATTCCCCCTACTGATAACCCTCCTATCTAGGGCCTAGATGGGCAAGGATCTCCTCAAGAAAAGACGTAACTGAGCTCCCTCTAACTCTAGTTGACCATGATTTTGACCCCTACTTCCTTGATAATTATGAGAGCCCCGCTATTCCTCACGATCACCCTCGTAGGAACTCTAAGAAGGGGTGTTCTAGTGGTTAGCCCCATGACCACCACCTCAACCTCTACCCCGACCCTGACCTCGACCTCTAGAAATATTCCTACACAAACACCACCAAAGGACAAATCTAAGGTTGTTAGGCGAAGATGGCAAAGGGAAAAAACATTATCTCCAAAGTCTAAGCAACTAGGACAACATAATGGGCTCATATAAAACCAGAGTACCTAGTGTTAGAAACTTGGGCTATGATACCAGGTGTTATTCCCCCACCAAGGAACACCAGAGGATAACATAATGGGCTCTTATAAAACTAGAGTACCCAGTGTTAGAAACTTGGACTCAAATACCAGGTGTAACACCCTCACCAAGGAACCCCAAAGGAAAACACTAGACTAGGTCAACTAATGAGACAATTTAAAAAAAAAGAAATTAACAATAGAATGCATAACATAATAATCTAAACCTAGGTCCTCTAAGGTTCCTCAATTGCGCTACTCACAAAACTAATAATCAATATAACTAGAATCATTTCATTAACTACTCATATGATAAGATTGATCTAACATGGAAGGTTCATTTTAAAGCATCACATTAAATGTTTCCACATTACTTACTTCCGTAACATGTCAACTGATAATAAACATTAAAGATTATTTCTAACTAACTAACATATGCAATATGCATTACTTTATAGTATTCATTACAAGAAGAATTCATTAATGATTGTTTCATCGTTATAATGATTACAATAATGCTTGCCCTAGTACCTGTGGGAAGAATACATCAAATTACAATAAGAGATACAATTGATATACAAATACATGAAAGGTTGCCTTCTCGAATTGGAATAAGAACTAGAGTCCACAACATAATGAGAAATCTCCACACATAGGAATATGTAGCAAGAATACCTGGTGGAGGGAAAAGCATCAACCTTCTGACCATGTGGAACCCTGAGGTCCACCCCTCATGCTAGGAGATAACACAAGGCCCCACACCAAGAAGACAGTTAGGAAAGCAACATGCTAACACAATCAGGGGTTATACATGGAATCCAACACAACACTGCTAACAACACCATTATCACTTACAAAACTTACTTCACTTTTAGAGGCACTCACACAACAAAAAAAGGAAATACAACTAGGGAATGCTAGACTACAATAGAGAGGAGTGTCATCACATAGCTTGATATGGGTTATCTTGGCGGATCTTCCTAGGCCCCTGGCCTACATCCTGGGTTATCCTTGCAGCCTCTCCTTATCCCCGACTCCCATATAAACTCAAGCAAAATAAATGTACCTTTCACAAGGATAGGGCAGTTGATCTTGCCATTCCAGGCATTCCTATATCATCTCAATCCTAAATGCGCACTTGAGCCATGAGTGAGGCATACATTATCTTGATTAATGGGAATTCTACCCTTCCCCCTAATTCATTATTAAGGTTATCATTGGATTAAGAAACCCTCCAATGGGTTATCCTAGACACCACTTTGGGTTTTGGGCCCCATGGAGAGCCACTCTCCCTACTTGTAACTAGTAAAACCTACACATCAAGAAAGGCATTGAACATCTTGTATATTTATCACAATCATATGAATCCAAACACAAAGCAAGGCACTGACCATCTTGCACATTTATCATTTTCACACAAATCCATACAATGATAGGAGGCATCACCCTTAGGGTTTACATTTCATATAATACACATAACCCCAAACATTACCAAACCACTTCCAAAGAAAAACAATAATAAGGACCATTCACACATTATACACCCCCTTCTAGGCCTCTGGAAACCAACCTTAAAAAAAATTACACAAATGACACCCCCTCTTTAGACAATTACAAAAACTCTTAGCCCAACAATCAAGACACAATATTAAATATTAAAAATTAATTATAGAATTATAACTATATAGATATTCCCAATAATACATCATTATTTCACTTATCTCTATATTTAACTTAACCACTTAATTCCATAAATAGATTATTTACCACCAATAATTATATTTGCAAATAACTATAATAACCATATTCTAAATGACAACAATTTTACTAATCAACTATGATTATAAAATAGACAAAATTCATCTATTGATTAATTAACCGAGAATGCAATCGACAGGTGCAAATCGATGCTTGTAGGATATGCACAAATTAGGTTTGTTGAAACTTTCAAGAAAATATAATTGGCAGGAGCAAAGTTGTATGCAAGAATTGACAAAATGGAGAAGGCGTTTGAACTATTTGACAGATGGCCTCAAAGAGATCTCATCGCATGGAATGAAAATATAGTAGGATGCACACAATAAGGATTATGGAAAAGGATTAAGAAAATTTCAAGCAAATGTAAATGGCAGGTAATAATTAATGCTATGCCATGGAATGCAATGATTGTAGGATCTGCATAGAAAAGAGGATGGATCATTTTAAGAGTATGGATCCTTCTCCATCGATAGAAGAAGGTGGTGAAGGGAGAACAATATGAAATTAAACAATGCATCAACAAAAACAAGTTGAACACAACATTCTGGATAAAAGGGGTTTGGCAAAAATCGCCACTGTATGATAAATATCTATATATATAATGGATAAAATAAGGTGTTCAAAAGAATTCACTATTTTTTTTTATCCTAGATTTATTAAATGCTTCACTTAGAGACAAATTGAAATAAACAAACATTCATTTTCCGAAAATGAAGAGAAGGAATCAATCAAAGTGATTACGCATTCAGAAAAGCAATCTAAGCAAGAGATCAACTCCAAGCTGGATCCAATGCTTGGCGGGGATTGGAGATTGGATGCTGGCTCAACCTTCACACAATATTCCAACTTCATGAATCCAAAATTCCAAAATTATTTTATTTTATTTTAATATTACATTACAAATTTATTTTATTATAAACTATGGTTATTTACAAATATATTTATATTTATTTATCAGAGTACCTTTTTACTTAATAATTTATTTTAATGCATCAATAACCAAAATATTTATTAGATAATTAAATAAACCAAATGCCAATCAAATACCTTATAAGGTGTGGTACTCTAAATACACCAAGTGTAATGAAGGTCTGGTTTTTCTTGGCGATATCATCTCTCTGAAGATAATTTGTTGAGGAAAAATAAAGGGAGTATTTATGGATGGAAGGTTAAGGAACTCATAGATGTTTTGTATATTCCAATTTTGGATAGGGAACTTATGTATTTTCCTAAAATTATTCACCTTGATATACGCATTTTCTTTTGATGGTAAAAATTGTAATTTGGAAAGAGACAACTTGATGTTATATAAGGGAGTGTAGCATGGTATTATATTCAGGATAGATGCATCAAAATTTTTGGGTGTTCCAATGTAACTCAATTTAATTTAGAGGTTTTGTGATCTCTGTAAGAGAGGGGAACCAACCACGTCAAGGCTCCATGTCATGGAGAGCCGAGAGCAAAGGGGTGCCCTAATTTACCTCACTCTAAGGGATGTTTTGGGGTGAGGATTGATAATGAAGAGCACTCCCAAGTGTTTCTATCACTCTACAAACCCAAAATTCTGGTTGGGGTGAGATGAGTCAGTTTTAGGAGTCCGAATTGTACCTCAGACAACTCTCTGCCTGAGGATAGTAGAGTGGGTCTGCGATGACAATGTGGTGCATTGGCATGTCTCTGGAACACTAGCATCCGTACGAATGGAAAACATAAAGTACAACAAAAAAACTACCAAAAACTTACTATTAGCCTAGCTAATTGGTTTTTACAAAAAGAAAAGAATCATAAAATACATAAAATAAATGCGTAAATGATAGAATAAGTAGATAAGAGCTAGGGTGATGAATATTAACTTACTGAAATGCTAGTTCACCTGTTAGCTCGACGCCCACGTTCTCCTACACACAACAAATAATTTGAATTTTTTTGGGGATGTATAGGGGTTTGCCTCAGTCAAACCCTCGCTTTGGTGTTTCCACCTCCACAGACAACTAGAAAGCAATAGAGTAGAAAAGTATGATAAAGAAAATGAAAGAAGTGCAATAAACATTACAAAAGATAAATGCTACTCTATTAAATCACAAAGGAGAGGAATGGAGCATTGCCACCTCCACCCAAAGGCTCTCAAGGCCAATGCAGGGAGAATGCAAGCAACAAACTTGGCAAAGTCACTACCACCACAACCGTGGTGAAGGGAGGTCTCACAAGACTCCAAGCTTGCAATTTCTATGGTAGCCTCACATGTGCAATGCGGAGTTGGTGGAGTTACAAGATGCTGTAATGCTCAATGGAGTTGTGAAAATGGAGTGCTAGAATGCTGAAGATATTGAGTGAGAATTGCTTGAAAATGTGAAGAAGTGTGAAAAAAATGAAGTGATAGTGAGATGAATGGATTTGAAGGCCAAAGGGAGTCATTTTTTGGGTCGGTTGGTCACACAGAGGTGTTACAATTCAACCTTAATCAGGTGTGTAACATCCTTGTGGATTCTAGATATAAGAATTTGTTAGGTACGATAACACATCACGCAGACGTCTATGTGCTACACTCGCGTCCTTGACAAAAAATCCCCCATCAACACACAAAACATGCGCCAAGTGGATGCATTTTGGATGGGTGATGTGGAATTTCTCATTTGGATTCAATTTTCTAAGGTGAGGGTATGTGAGAGGGGAATATACATAAGGGGTGAAAATTCACTCCTATACATTTAGCCCCCACTTTAGCGAGCATGAATATTGATGAGAATTCGAGAAAGTAGATCAAAGATTCAGAGATGTATACCTGAACCGTTGAGGAGGAAAACCATAATCTCACAAACTCGAAAGTGTAGGGCAAGAAGAGGAATCCATAGGTACTCTCTCTTGAAGAGTTTTAAACAAAAGGACTTCGTAGCCCTGCAAAACTTTGAAGATGCACATAGTACACTGAAGGCCCTCAGACCAATGATGAACAAATACCGTAGGATGTAAGCACCTCACAGGCCTGCCGACCTACAAGAAGACATTCCCCCAAGTAATATCTCATGAAGGAAGCCTAGTGGAAGGAGGAATCTATAGATTCAGATTGGAAAGCAACTTCGCAGGCGTACCTGCAAGGAAACATGTTAATCCATAGATAAAACATGTTAAAAAGCAAAAAGAAGCCACACAGGCAAACAAACAGACAATCATGTAGAAATTCAAAAAGTTGAAAAGATTTCGAAGGGGTCCCTTAGGAACCCTTCAAAAGAAGAGGGGTCCAATCAAGGGATGCTCTATTTGAAAGTGCAAGAATGTTTTTTCACAAATCAATTCAACACAAAGGAATCCTTTCGAAATATGTTCACTTCATCAAGGAATTCAAAAGGAAGAAAATGCCCCCTTGAGAGGGGAAGGTTGAGGCTTCTCCTACAGGAAAAGTTGTACCCTCAAATGAAATTTCTCCAAATTCTTTCTTTTTGAACCCATGATGAAGGAAACATGTTCCATTAGGGGTCCAAGTTGAGAATGTAATTTTTGAAAAAAAGGTTTGCAAGGATTTTTGAGAAAAGATTCATTGGAAATGAATGCATTTTATGAAAATTAGAGTTGATGTAGGAGCCCCCCCTTAGGGTGGTGCATGTTGAATGCAGAGGCACACAATGTTCTAAGGAGAGAAGAGAAAGAAAGGAAAAATTGATGTTGTGGACCATGGGACATAATGAGATTTCATCATGGTGATGTTGTCACACACATGAGGGACAACACATAGGCACCGCAACAAGATAATTCAAGAAAAGAAGAGAGAAAGATAACAAGACTGAAAAAAGAAATAATGACATCACAGACAAAGGGCACATGGATGATCTAATATTTTGGGGTCAGAGCTACTCATAAATATATATAATTATAATAATAATATATAGAAGAACTGTCATCAAACCCTACTATATCAGACCATATGAAGAATGCATGAGAAGACAAAGTAAAAATAAAAAATTGGGTCAACATGGAAGGGAAGCCTAAATGCCCCCAATAGTTTGCATCATTCCCAATTTGCCGAAAATCAAAACACATAACAAAGGAAGAATGATGATACAAATAGAGGAAGTTTATGACACATAATCACTCTTGTATCCATGCACCTACAAGGGTGACAAGGGTCATCTAGGAACACATTACACAAGCACAGGGGAACACATAAAAAAAACACACACCTAATCTAAAGGTAAAGAAGAGACTCCCAACACTCGTTGATCAAGAGGTCATCCACTTTCCAATCTAGATAATTAAATGGGGAAGGAGGATGAAACTACAGTGGTGGAATATTAAGGGGAGGCATTTATCACCCTCCTACAAAAAGGGCCAGGGAAGAAGGCCCTACAAGGTCTTCCCTATTCAGCTCTTGTGGAGCAATGGTCAACGATTTCATGAAGATCATTGACAAGGCCGAGACCTCTTTCAAGGAGTTAAATATGCACTTCATGGGAGCTCCATGTGTTACCTCAATGGGTAAGGGAGGTGATGCTTGAGATTCATTGCTAGGATCATCGAGTGACTTAGGAGTAGTGTCAAACTCAGGGGAAGTCAAAACTTGCTCCATCACTAGGATAGCGCAAACTAGTGTAGGACCACCCTTTGAAGAGGGAAAAATCCTCTTACACCCTCCTTTACTAGAAGGTCCAACCTCCATCTTCTACTTCATCAGAGGATGTGAAATCCCCATAGATGAGGCTAGAGGTGCAGAGGAGGAGGAGAAAACCATGAAAAAAACCACCGAAGTGTTCGACATGTCCACAGGTTTTAGGAACATGAAGATTTCTGGAAGGGACATCAAAAGAGGTGACTCAACTAAATGAGTGATAAAAACCTACACCCTTTTAGGGTTTGGGGAACTCACACTCATAGTAGGAGCCATAAGCAAGATTGGATTCAATCGAAAAAAAGTAGAGGGGAGGAGAGAGGAGGACACTGGAAAATGCCCCGAAGTAGGGATGGTCGACTCTCCTTCCTTCCTCTGCAAAGAGGCTTGCTCATTTGACAGATCCTTTTATCAATGCTTGCACTCATGTGCAAGGCAATTTCTATGGCTCTTGGAGCTAGAGGTCGAGAGCTAGGACAGGATAGAAGGCTCCTACTCAACCATAGGGGTGTCCATAAAAACCATCTCTGGTGGAGGGACAGACTCCTGAATGGGAGTAGGAGGAAGAGGTTGAGAGAAAATGGGGGGAGTTGGATCTAATTCCTCTGTAGTGAGCCTCTTCCCATTCATTGCTTTAGGAGCGGGAGAGGTAGGAGGTTGTAGAGGCCAAGACATAGAGGATTCCTTACAGGGACCTCTCCCTCTGCCATAAAGGTAGGGCCAAGGTCCAAGAGGCATAGTAGGAAGATCCGATATCCGAATCTTGGCTTTATGCCAAGTAGGCACCATTGGACTTCTCAAATGGAATCCAGGAGTAGACATACATAATTATTCTTCGAAAAGGGGAGCAGAAGGGGCACCCCAAGGAAGGGTAGGTCTCTCATTTCCATTTTGAGAAGAGGAGGCATCTTACTGATGCACTATCAGAGGGGTCATTTTTGGCTACCATTTTCCCCCAGTCTTATACTTCACATAGTTTTGGTAAGGTAGGTCCGTTCTTGGGGGAAGTGGGCCGACCGAGGTGGGCCAAAAATGATCTAATAAATAGCTTCCATGGGATACCAAAAAATAATATCTAGTGTCATGCACAACATGCATGACACCTTCAGTGGAGAATTTAAGACATGTATGCATGACAAAATTGATTCCGTTTATGGAAGCTAGCCACGAGATGCCTAACTTCACCCTAAAGAAATAAGATTTTAGAATAACATCAAAGGTAATATTCACGACCCTAGGTCCAACTAGGAAAAAGAGATATTGAGCCATACAACCTGAGAGAGATGCCATCATGTGTATAATGGTAGAATTTGTTTCCTCATACTCCTTTTGCAATGAATTTAGCCACAATGACTCTTTTGTAATAACATTCACTCAACTCGCGGGATCAACTGGGACCCCCATCACAATGTTCCCATTGAGGAAAGCAAGAATGTAGAGGGGAGAGGGCTTTCTATTCAAGGGCATGTCCTACGAAGTGAACATCACATCTAGAGAACCGGTCATAGGCTATGGGGAAGGAGTAACCATGACCATATTGACGTATGTCGAGGGCTAAGTAGAGGAATAAGAGGGATCAATAATTAAGTTAGAAGAGTGAGATGGAAATAGGTCCATGTATATCTACAACTCACTATTGGCTTTCACCATCGATTTATTTACATTTTGTTTCATCCCATCAAGATGAATGGTATTGTCATCGATGCAATCCTGTATCTCGTGATGCAAGTGCATAAAACATTTGGTATAATGGCCGTTAAACCGATGAAACTTACATAAAGTATTCACATCATACCAATTAGGGTAAGGTTCCTTGAGAGGTTGGGGGTTTTCCAAGGTTATGATCTTGTCCTTCAACAAATTTTTCAAGATGGAAGAATAAGATTCTACTAACTTTGAAACTTTCTATTATGTTTGAGGCCATTATAATTTGTCACAACGATTACATTTGCAATAGATTTACCCTTTCCTGAGATAGATACAATATATCTCCCTTCTGAATGGGAGTGCAAGGAGGATCCCATGAATATAACTACTATTTTCTGATATTCCCATAATGTGACACACAAATGCACAAAGGAAGGGTATTTCATTAAGGAAAAATTTTCCTACCAAGGTCTCTGCAGGTTACTTATGAACACCTTATGCACATCAAATTCAGGCAACGGGTATGAGATTTGTGAGAAGAGCACTTGGTATCACACTATGAAATCAGTTATCTTCTCGTTATCCCCCTGCTTACATTGGACAAGACCTAGAAGGTCATCTTCAGACTAATGTTAGCTTGGAACTAATGGAGGAACTAATTTACAAGTTGATGAAATGAAAATATAGAGTTGTTGGACAAGGAATAGTACCACTCGAGTGTTGTATCCTTGAGAGATCAGGGAAATAACTTTTCCATTAAGACATCATGATGGAAGGAGTCTGTACACATGGCATTAAAGGTAGACACATGCATTTGCAGGTCCCCTTTTTCGCCATACTTCTCAAATTTGGGAATCTCCATTCCCTTGTGGGAAGGGAGTACTCAAGATTGCTACTGACAATGGGCTATGTCAGAAGAAGGGTTGAAAGATAGGTTGGGAAGAGGCTTGAGAGAGACTCGCTAGCTAGTTTTGCATTTGACCCATGCTTTGAAGCAGGGAATTCAAAACAAGGTTAGCAGATGACAAATGACTAGTGGAACGTCCATAACCATCGCCACTAGAACCACCCCCTAAGCCACCTCCAGAGCCACCATTGTGACCTCCACTAGAGCCATCACCACTGCTAGGGCCCCTTCTAGAGCCAACTCCACTATCAAAGTTTCCACCATTGCCTCCACCAAAGCCACCTCCACTAGCACCACCCCCGCTACCAAAAATTCCACCACTCATTCCACAAGAGCCTCCACTTCCAGAGGCAATAGGAGGACTGAAACATAACCCAAGGGGCATTCTACTCACCTTGAGAGTAGGTGGCTTCTGAGGAGTTGAGGAAGCACTGATATAAGGGCTTATATCGACCATGCACATAGACATGGTGGGCATTGAAATTCCTATTTTCCTTTCATAGGTATCAAGAACTTCTCCTTAGGTAGTGCTTGACTTAGGCTTATACAAGGGGATATAAGCCTCGGTTAGGTCAGAGAGGCCATGTAGAATATGCCTATCTGATCTTTCCCTAGAAAATGTCTCAAATCACTAATAAGCCTAGTGGCTTTTACCATGCTCAATGATTTTTCTAAATGATTCACAAGGTCTAATAATCTATCATCTAATGCCAAAAGGTTTTCCATAGGGATGTGCATAGCATCATCCTCATCTACAGACAAAGCCATAGGGGATGTTGGAGGGGTAGGAACATGAGGGGTCTCTTCTATGAAACCCATCTTGTTAGCATAATTTGTAGGAAAACTAGTAGTACGGTTAGTAGCTAGACCAGTGGAGAAACTGGAGGTGATTCTGGACATGAATTTTGTCTTTTCCATCAGTAGGTGTTGCACACTTCTCCTAACAATGTACCTAGAAGTCATAGAATTGGTTGTGATGCTCATAAAATTTCACAACACTCAGGGTTAAAACGATCTCTAGGTGTGGGGGAAAAGTCTCAACACAGGCAAATGGATAGACATTGTTCATGTCAGGTTCACCAAAAATGTAAGAGAGGGGGACCAACCATGTCAAGGCTCCAGGTCATGGAGAGCTGAGAGTGGAGGGCTACCCTAACTTACCTCACTCTAAGGGATGTTTTGGGGTGAGGATCAAGAATCAAGAGCACTCTCAAGTGATTTTATCACTCTATAGACTCAAAAATCTGGTTGAGGCTAGACAAGCCAATTTCAAGAGTTCAAACTACACCTCAGATAGCTCTCTGTCTGAGGATGACAATGCTAGTATGGGATGAAAACATAGTGTGCTAGCATCTCTCTAGTGCATTGGCATCTGTACAACTAGAAAATGTAAAGTACAACAAAGAAACTACCAAAAACCTACTAGCAACCTAGCTAACTGGTTTTTACGAGAATAACATAATTATAAAACACATAAAGTAAAGGCATAAATGATAGAATAAGTAGAGAAGATCTAGGGTGATGAATATTAACTTATTGAAATGTTGGTTTTCTAGCTAGCTCCACACACATTCTCCTACACAGAAGCAAGAAGGGGAAATTTTTTGGGGCTGCATAGGGGTTTACCTCAATCAAACCCCTACTTTGGTGTTTCCACCTCCACGAACAATTGAAAAGCAACGGAGTAGAAAAGTATGATAAATAAAATGAAAGAAGTGTAATGAACACTAAAAAAGATAAATGCTACTCTATCAAATCAAAAAGGAGAGGAATGAAGCATTACAAACTCCACGCAAAGGATCTCAAGGTCAATGAAGGGATAATTTAAGCAATGAACTCAGAAAAGTCACCACTACCGCAAGCATGGTGAAGGGAGGTCTCACAAGAATCCAAGCTTGCAACTTCTATGGTAGCCTCACATGTGAAATGTGGAGTTGATAGAGTTACAAGCTATTGTAATGCTCAATGGAGTTGTAAAAATGGAGTGCTAGAATGCTGAAGAGATTGAGTGAGAATTGCTTGAGAATGTCAAGAAGTGTGAAAAACATGAAGTGATAGTGAGATGAATGGATTTGAAGGCCAAAGGGAGCCATTTTTTGGGTCGGTTGGTCACATAGAAGCATTAAAATGTGACCCCAATCGGGTGTGTAACGTCCCTATGGATTTTGGATGTAGGAATTTGTCAGGGATGGCAACACACTGCACAAACATTCACGTGCCACACTCGCATCCCTAACGAAAATTCCCCCATAAACACACAAAAACACACCAAGTGGATGAATTTTGGATGGGTGATGTCAAATTTTTCCTTCAAATTTCATTTTCTAAGGCGAGGGTATGTGAGAGGAGAATTTACAAAAGGGGTGCAAATTCACTCTTATACAATCTCAAAATGGGAAATTTGAGTGAAATAGGTTTGAAATCCTTTATGAGTAAATATATGATGAATATAATTATTGGTTATTTTGGTATTAGATTTTGTGAATATAATGTGATGGGATAACATAATAGAGTGTAGTTTATCTCTATAATAATAAGAGTAGAGGAGTTTTTGAAGGTGATACACAATAATGTGTTTGGCTCTATGGATATCCAATCCATTTAAGTCTTTATGCTTTTCATAATTTTTTGATGATTATTGTAGGAAATCTTGGGTGTATTTTATTAGGATAAATTTTGAGGTATATCTAAATTTTAAGGAGTATAGGTATTTAGTTGAGAATAAAATTGATAGAAAATTAAAATTCTTCGGATAGATATGATGGTGAATTATACTCCAAGGAGTTTGAGACATTATCTAAATCATAATTGAAATGTAAACAAAATAGAAAATAATGATACAATATACTAGAAAAAATTAGCTTAGAGGTTGAAAAAGAACCTTTTAGATCAAGCGAAAACTATGTTAAGTTGTTCTACTCTACGACAAAAATTCTAGGTTGTAGTAATACATACTACATGTTACTTGAAAATAGATTTCATACTTTTACACTAGAAAAATATACCATACAAAATGTGGACTTTTAGAAAACCAATTGTAATTCATTTGAGAGTCTTTGGATGTGAGGAATTATTTAGGAGCTAAAGGAAAGGTGATTTAAATTGGATTTCAAGAAAAAAAGGGGTTTAGTTTCTATGGGTATGGTGAAAATTTTAAAGGTTGATAACTTTGGAATCTTGAAAAACTAAAAGTTATTTATTCAAGGTATGTTACATCTAGGTAACTTAGAGTATTGTCTAGGGAAGAACAATAAAAAGAGAATCAGAGTGAAAAGGTGTATTTTGAATCAAATTTAGAGTAAAGAAATTCATCTAAAATTGAACAACTAACTAGATAGGACAATTTGGAAGAAGATGAGGTAAGGATTTTTTTTGTAAACTATGATGAAGAATAAGGTGTATATATAATTGTGTTACCCAAGATTTTACTATGACTTATAAAGGTCTTTTATCCATCCAAAAATTGGCTGTCATATGTCAGGCGGTGTTTAGTACATCTTCATAAACCTGGGTGGTGTTTTCCTTAGCTCATCTAACTTTTCATTTCAGCGCCTAGCCTTGTATTCCTCTTTCAAATCTTTAGAAAGTGAATTTTACCTAGGCAGTGTTTTATAAAGTTCATCAAACTTTCCTTTTCTTGCTTGGTGCGAGTATCATGTTAAGTTTCCTATGTTAGGCGATATATTGGAATGAAAATTGAACTCAGGCATGTTTTTGGAAAGTTCATCAAACTCTCCACTTCCCTGCCTCTAATCGTTCTTTTTTCAATTTTTGAAAAGAAGTTGCAATAAAACAGTGATGGGAAAGCCGAAACGTGCCCTATAGTGAAGAAGCGGTATTAAATACTCATCTACTCACATGATTCTCATGGGGTTCTTAAGAAAGTTTCAAGTCATAGACAAACGTTATTTATCGCAGTGTTGGATTTTGAGGAGGGAAAAAATAAGGTATATCATTGTGAATCTTCAACTAAAGAGTTTTCCATTGGAGGTATTTATAGTATTCACCTTCTTCAGAATTGTCTTTCTAGGTTATTTGTCCTTGAATTGCATTTTATTTGAATATACTCTTTTCTTGAGCCCTAAATTCATAATCATGGCTAAGATCAAATGCATCGGTTATGAGTACATATTTGGACTAACCTATGAAGGGCCTGAGATTGGGGATACCTATTTAGGGCTTGTGAATTTAAATGAGTTGATAGATAAATTTAATAATCCAAACCCACCGCCTATCACTCAACGGGTAATTAACAATAGATTAGTTGAAGTTGTTGATTTCCCCATAGGAGTGCAATGTCTTGAGATTATCTTGAAATGTATCAAACATTATAACTCACAAACTCGAGAAGTCAGGATGGAGGACAATTGATTGGTGCTAAAAATATAGAGGTCCACCTTTGCATCATGCTTAAGGATTTCAAAAAAGGATGATTACTCATCTATGAATGTGACCAATTCCTAGATTGAGTTTTTTTCCAAGAAGGGACTCTATAAGAACGAGATGGAAAAAAACTGGTTGGAAAAACCAAAATGGGGTAAATCTCAATTACCTCAGAAGCTACACATAAATAATTTTGTGGAAGAAGTAGCTAATATTGTGGTACTATTGCATAGAGGTAGGGGAAATGAGGATGTACACGAGTTCAAAGAGTGGATGTACTTTTTCATCTAGATTATGTTGTCAAGGCATCAATTCCTCGACTGGGCAGAGATTATCAATGACCATGTGCATAATTTGATGAACTTCTTTGCACTTAACAAGTTCTTCTATATATCCTAATACTTAATTTATGCCATTTCCAGTACTAGACCCTAGCTTGGATTGAGGCCAAGTGACCTCCCTCCCAAAAAAGTGTATATTTATGATCAACTTGATAAATTGCAACTTAATAAAAGCGTCCTCTATTTAAGAAGGATAAATGATACCTTCACCATGAGGATGACCAAGGAATTACAAGGGCATATCGGAATGTGGCTATCACATGAAGCCATATAGTTTGTGAACTTTTATGGTAGCCACTTCATCCAATTCCAAAGGTTTTCCTACATAAGAGTTGGTGGTTTTGTAGGTTTTCCTATTAAGCTTCCAAAGTATCCTAAAGATATGGGTCATGATTGAAGTGTGCAGGCAGTTAGTAGATGTGAAAAGGGCATGCCAAGATAGAAAAAAGATTGACTATCTATTTTCCTGTTGGTTTCAATCCCTATGCATGTTAGTATATGCTTGATGCTTTGAATATTGAAAGGGAGTTGTTCTAGTATAATCTGCATTGATATGATGAGCATTTCCCTTTTGACCTGAAATATTATGTTAAGAATAATTTAAAATTGAGTCCTAATTTCTTTCATTAGACTAACTTAGAAGATTATTGGGCTGATTGTTTTGATGAATATGAATTCAAAAGGATAAGTTGGATGAGATTGTCTATGGAGAAAATTATTATCTATGGCCTAAACTAGGACTTGCAAGACATCGTTAAGGATGAGTTTGATATAATAGACCTAGTTTACACTAAATTGATTGAAAATCACCCTATTCCTACCATGGATTGGAGCATTAAGGAAAAGGAAATGATTGAAGCAAAAACCGTTGATGTTTTAGACATGACATAAGAGTGGTTAATCAAGAAGAGGATAAAACAATATCGCCCTCTCACCAGATCACGAAACTCTCAACCTTCTAGGAGTACTAGCCAACCTTCCCCAAATGTAAGAATAGATGGTAACACCTCACAGTCTTTACCTTTAGAAACTCAAGGAAATGGTGATGATAATCCACTTGATAATAATATATATCAATAGACATGTGGAGAGGATATCCTTGACATACACAATCTGGAAAAGGAAAAAGGAGGCGGGGAAGAAGGAAGAAGATCTAGAGAATATTGATATTGACTTTGAGTCACCTATCAAAGAGATGAAGATGCCACAAAAGTCAAATATTTCTCCAACCAAATCAGAGAAAACACTAGTAAATACTCCTATATCTAGGAAATTATTTAAATATTCAAGATCTAAGGCAACCAATACACCTGCTACATCAGTTTGGTTGGAAGAAACCATGTCCAAGAAAAGAAAGGCTGTATAACTCAACTTACCAAAGCAGGATATGGTAGGTCAATTACTATAGAGGACCTCAACTCTGAAACCAAAGAAATTGAATACTATTGCACAGTTTTTAGATGATGTTGAATTAGGGAACCTACGTTTAAAAATTACACACCCTTCAACACAAAAGGAGATTACCTAGGTGACTGCAAGTGATTTTGAGGTTAACATGATTGATCTTGGGCCTCCTACTAGAGATGGGGACGTTCAAAAATTTCAAGTGTCTACAGTGAGGATGGTAGAATGATCAAAGAAGGATAAGGAGAGAAAATATGAGTTAAAGGCCTATGTCCGAGCTTTGAATGAATGCCTAAGGCTTGTCTTTGATCTTCCCCTTCGACTGATTTCCCAAGCTTATTCTTCTTCAAATCCTCTGACTATGATAGGGGAAGAAGCTATGAACAAGATGGAAAGCTACAAAACCCTAGGTAAGGCTGTAGAAGAATGGAATGAATGCTTAATCAGGAAGGGAAATTTTGTTATTGTTGAGTTTGTAAAGTGTTTGCACAAAGTAAATTCCTTGAAGTCTACCATTTTTTAGGAGATTTATGCTACTAAAAAGGAAGAGAAGATGTGGAACAATTGTTAGATCGAGTTAAAGAAAATGATGAATTGATACATGGAGAAGCTGGTGGTAGAGAAAATCATACCGAACACTCCAGACTCTCGTTGCCTTGTATGGAGAAAAGGCGTTGAATGGAAGTTGCAAATCATTCGACAAGGTTTGTAAAAGCTTCAAGAAATATTGGTTGAATGCACTATTGTATCAAAGGAAGCACATGACACCTTAGTTTCTTTGGGGTTGCAACAAGACAAAGGAGAAATCAGAGAAGATGCAAACACCAAAGAGTTGGCAAACAATTTTTCAAAAATTAGTTAAAGGAATACGTAACTCTCATTCCTTTATTATTGAGCATTTGAAAATATTTAGCGAATTACATATGGTTTCATCCCAAGCAATTGATCTCATGAAGACCCATGGAAAGTGCATTGAAGCAATCAATGATAGTGAGGTAGCTTGGAAGGTACGGATGACTAATGTGACCATTCCTCAACATAAGGAGATATTACATATTGTGAAGGCTTTACAAGCCTTACGAAAGAGACCCATGGGACTTCTAGAGACAAGAAATGAAGCGACACCATCCTGACTGTTCACTTGCTTTATTCTAGAATTTTGAGTTTAAATTAGTTATGGGGCAAGAAAGAAGCGGTTACCTTTCTGCTTATATATATGTATCTATTTTCAAACTATAACTCTCTAGATGATTTTTGAAAGCTCAATATTATATATTTACTGCTATTTCCTATGAATGAAATCACTAATTGTCTTTGTGCATTTAGATTGTAAAGATAATTTGATGTTCTTAAATCTTTTGTTTAGGAGTATCTTAATGCTATGCTTTACCTTTGTGTGAGTTATGCAGTTTTCTTCATGATAGATTTCATTTTTCAGATAATATTGAGTGTATCATTTTAAGTCTTAGTGATTTTCAAGATTAAACTGGTCTTTGTGCCAATATTATATTATCTATATCTCACATATGATATCGAGATTTTTCTTGATATTGGATTTAGCCTATCTACTTTCTGGTTAAAAGAAAAAATTGCATTTATTTTTTATTCTTTCAATTCATTGAAAATCTGTAGAGGGAGTTGTACCTTGACAAAATTTAGAGCATATTTTCTCTTTCCAAAGGGAAAATGTTTAGAGATGTTGGTTCATTTGGAATTTTTATGGGCATAGGGTTGTATCATCTCAAGGTTCCCAATCTAGTAGCCAACAAATTTTTGGAAAATTTGCTAGGGATTCAACAAGTTAAATAATTTGGGTTGCCTTATCCGATTTTAGAGTAAAAGCAATCCAAATTAATCCTAGATTCTTAGAGATTTACCAAAGGGAAAATAAGTAGGGATATTTTCTATCCTATTTTTGAAGCCCTGCAAAGAAGTAACTTTTCTTATATTATTCCCTCTAGGCATAGGGTTGGGGCTAGAAGTAGGCTTGCCTCTTTGACCTGAACACCCTCAAATCATTCTACTCCCCATGCCTTAATATTACATGGGATAGTACTTTCGGTAGTAATTAATCTTTTTGCTAATATGGATCACTAGAAACCACAACCACCTATCCCATGGGGTGCTGATATTGGTCCTTTACAATTAGAAAATAATTTACATGATTTTCCCAAAGGTTCTTGTAAGAATTTGCCCAAATTTTGAGGTGATGGAAAGATTTCACCTAATGAACATATTGATGCTTTTTTTGCTACATGTGGTGTGATCACAATACAAGATGAAGATGTGGCAGTTAGGATCTTCGTAGAATCCTTGGATGATGTAGAAACTCAGTGGTTTTATCAATTGCCTCATGGGTGTATTACTAATTGGGCCATGATGCACAAAGAATTTGAAGTCATATTCAAGAGTGTAGATGATGAACTAACTCTAATAGCACAAGTTACTTAGATGAAGGAGGTGAGTGAATCTATATAGGATTTGATAGCTAAATTCAATAGATTGGTGACCTGAATTGATGCCACCAAAGACCATTCAAGGAAATGCATAAATGTTTCTTCATTAATGTGCAACATCCAGATATCGGCCTTCTCTTGAAGAGGAAACCAACAAACACTCTTGAGGCTACACAAGCGCTTGCTATTGAGTTAGAAGATGATTTTATATCGGTTGGTAAATGGAAAAGAGAATTACATATGAACATGGCACTCCCGACCACATCCTTAGATCCTACGATTAAAATATTGGCTAATGATATCATTGATCTCAAAAGGAAACTACCAAAAGGGAATCAACCTTATCAAGATATTTCAAGAAACGAAAATTTTCAACCAAGAAATAAAACACTTTCCCTGCCTTCGAATCAATAGAGGCTGGCGATTGAGGCCCCTCTTGGACATAATAAAAAGAGTATGTGTGTTTTGCATCTCACATCTGATCATGATGGTTCCAAATTCCCTGAGATGAATAAGTTTATGCAGTTAACTACCACAAAAGAAGTTATCGAAGATATCATGGAGGAAGCCACTTTATCAGATCCATATGGAAACTTTGCAAACGAATACCTAGAATTCAAACTTGATGATGATAGGGGATGGAACATCTACATCACTTTGGATGAGCCTACATGTGCCACTTTCACCAGAATCCAACAATATACCAATAAAAAAGGTACTCAAAATTCTCCCAAGGTTTTACTTACTACAAAGCTAGTGCAATTACAAAAGGTGAGAATGTATCACAAAGTGTAATTGAAGACTCTTCTAAAATTAAGATTGTGTCATCCATGAAAAGATTGATTGGGAACTTTGATATGTGGAGTTTTGTAAAAATTACAAAGTGCGTACTTCCCAAGCGAAATATTTAAGAATCAATCCTAAAGAGTTAGATAGATTGATTGAGTTTGTTAGACTAGAGAATTCTGAGTCTCATATAGGTCTAGATGAAAAATGACCAGCTCTCAAAATTCAGCCTCCAACATGGCCTCTAGTAGTAAGACGTCTCCATAATCTACTTTTGATGAGAAACCCAACCCATTTATGTATCATTATTTGTAAATGGGTTCATGGTGAGTAATTGCATCATTGAATCAGGTGCTTCTGATAATGTGATGCCTACACAAATTGCAAAATATATCGGACTAGAGATGACTAAAAAATTTGGGAAATGTTACTTTATGAGTTCTAAACAAGTTCCCCTACTTGGACATATCAAAGATGCTCAAGTTTTTCTTGTGGATCACCCGAACAAGTGACTCAAAATCACCATCCTGGTTGTAGACATACCTACCAGTTATGGTATTCTTTTGAGTAGAAGTTTTTGTAAAGACCTAGGAGGAGAAATATAGTTCAATTGGTCATACGCTACCATACCAATCGACAGTAAGAAATTGCACTTGGAACTTGAGCCAAAGGCTAAGATAATAGTGCTAAAATCTGAAGATCCTAAAGCACATATCCTATTCAAGGAAATTGAATTTGGGAATTACATGCTCTTCTCAGATGAAGATAAAGGAGATAATATGGGCGTTCCATATTCAAAACCTGAGCTTTGGACAATGGAATTCGATGGAAGTTGTTCTAATTCTGGTTCAAGGACAAGATGGTCCTTATTTATCCTTCTAGTGAGCAATTTCATTTTGCTTATAATATAGAATTTGTAAATACAAATAATAATTTTGAATATGAATCCCTTCTATTAGGATTAACTAAAGAAAAAGGTATGGGGATAAAAAAGCTTAAGGTTTTGGGAGATGCAAAGTTAATTGTCAAAAAGGTACAAAAGAATTTTTTTGTTAAAAAAAGAAGATTAAAACATTACCAGAATCATGTATGGGCTTCCATAATTTTTTTTGATGCCTTCTCAATAGAATTTGTTCCCAGGGAACTAAACTCTAGAGTTGATTCATTGGTAGTCTCCGCTTCTCTATTACTCCCACATCCATATTTTAAAGAATTTTTTTACAAAATTGAATTAATTTATAGGCCTAGTGTTCTTGATAATGTCAACCATTAGAAGGTTTTTGAGGATGAAAAATAAATTCAAGACTTCTTAGAGAATGCTGAAGCCTTTGCCTAGATCTTCTTTGAAGGAAGCAGTAATGGATACAAGAAGTTTTGTCCTAATGAAGTCAGAAACCTTAAAGATGAGGTTATTCATTTGAAAGATAATAAGATACCTAAGGGGCTAGTCTCTCTTGATGATTTATTTGATCACCATGATTTCTCTATAAAACAAAAATGACTGAATCCGTTAGCCATTCTAGTGAATTTGAAGCAGTAAATATTGGAGATCTTGATTCCTCAAAAATGGTCTATATCAGGAAATGTTGTTCACTAGAGGAAAGAGAAAAAATGATATATCTACTTATCAAGTATAAGGAGGTTTTTTCTTGGTGTTACAATGATCTAAAGAATTTCATGAATGGGAAATTTTAGCATCATATTCCACTGAAAGAAGGGAAAGCTGATTTCAGGCAAAAAAAGATAAACTGAATTCCCAAAGTAACATATGCAATTTTTAGGGAGATTGAAAAGATGCTGAAGGCTCAAATAATATACCCTATACATCATTCTACTTGGGTGGAAAACATTGTTCTAGTTCGCAAGAAGAATGGAGAAATTAGGATATGTGTGGACTTCAAAAATTCAAATCAGGTGTCACTAAAAGACAATTATCCACTCCTGAACATGGACCATATACTACAAATAGTTGATGGCTCAGAGATGATGTCCATGCTGGACGATTTCTGTAGTTATAACCAAATTAGTGTGGCTGAGGAAGATCAACATAAAATAGATTTTACCACGCCCTTGGGAACCTTCGCCTACAATTAGATTCCTTTCAGGCTTATTAATGCAGGAGAAAAAATTCACTAGGCTATGGACTTGTTATTTTGAGATCTCAGAAATAAGATAATAGTTATCTACCTCGATGATTAAAACTATTCTCCAAAAAGAGAGTAGATCATTTGAAAGATTTGGAGCAAGTCTTACAAAGGTGCAAAGAACATGGTATATCTCTTAATCTTAAGAAGTTAGTGTTTGGTTTCACTGAAGTTAAACTCTTGGGTCATATTGTGTCTAAAGAAGGATTGAGAATAGATCTAGAGAGGGTCAAAGATATCATGCAATTGAGCCTTCCTTCAAGTAGAACTAGTGTAAAGTATTTTTTGGCCAACTAAACTTCCTCAGGAAGTTTGTCCTAGAATTTTTTGAAATCATAAAACATATCATGGAAATGATGAAGGAAAAAAAGTCTTCATATGGAATGAATTTGGGAAGCAAGCCTTCAATGACATTAAAGAAGCAATTTCCCAAGCTCTTGTCTTGGTCAGTCCCAATTTCAAGAAGGACTTTATCATTTACTGCTATGATTCAAAGCACACCGTGTCTACTATTTTGCTTCAGGTTAATGAAAACAACATGCAGGATCCTATCACCTTTATGAGTAAACCACTAAATAAGCACAAAATGAATTATTCTCAAATTGAGAAACATGCATTTGTAGTAGTTAAAGCGATTTAATAGTTTCAATTCTATATTTTGCACTTGCACTTAATTGTGTATGTACCAGATCCTACTGTTAAGAGTATCCTGACTCAACATGATATTGGTTTCAATAGAAGGGGCAACTAGATTGTGAAGGTGGAAGAATATGATTTGGATCTTAAGCCTACAAAATTAGTCAATTGAAGAGAACTTTGCAAATTGATGGAAAAAATCCAAAAAAGATCATAGGATGATGAAAATCTACCCTTAGTGCTAACTGTTCATCTACAGGATGAGTGGTTTTCTGACATAGCTTATTTCCTCACTAGTGGAGAATGCCCTAAACACCTCTTAGGTAAGTAGAAAAGAAATTTAAAGTGAAAAGAAATGAAGTATGTTATCTATGATGATGCTTTGTATAAGCACAATATAGATGGGACCTTTTTGAAGAGTTGAGATAAAGGCCAACAAGAGAGATTACTCACCATCTTCCATAATGAAGCCTGTGGAGGCCAATTATCCTCCACTATGATCGCGTTTAAAATTTTAAGACATGACTATTACTGGCTCAAAATGTTCAAAGATGCCTATCATTGGGTGGTCAAGTGTGAAAAATATAAATTATTTATGGGAATACCACAACTAGAAGCTTTACCACTCAAACCTATAGTGATTGATGGCCATTCCAATAATGGTGTCTAGATTTCATCGAACCAATCAATCCACAATCCAGTGGTGGTCATACCCACATCCTCATAGCTACAGACTATTTCACCAAGTGGGTAGAAGTAGTTCTGGTCAAGAGAACCACTTCCAAAGTAGTCTACAATTTCATTAAAGAGAATATTCTGGTCAAATATGGAGTTCCATATAAGTTAGTCATTGATAATGAAACAAGCTATTCCTCTGGCAAGATTTCACTTTTTTGCTATGATTATGGGATCTCCTTATCCCATTCGCCTGACTATTATCCTTAGGGGAACAATCAAGACGAATCCAACAATAAGAATTTAGTGAATATCATTAAGAATTTAGTAGATGAGAACTAGAAGGATTGGCATAAGAAGCTATATAAAGCTCTATGGGTGGACAAAATACATCCAAAAATGGAAATTGGGATGAATCATTTTGAACTAGTGTACAGGGTGGAAAGTGTACTTCCTCTATCGCTTGAATTATTTGCACACAAATTACAAGCTACCATTAAAGATCTTGAATTCGACGATGCCTTAGAGAAAAAGGATTTTATATTTGACCAAGATTGAGGAACAATGAGAGGAGATGGTTGATGAGATAACCATGCATCAAGCTAAAGTCAAGAGAATTTTTGACAAAAGAGCTAGACCAAGGAAGTTTATGGATGGAGATTTAGTCTTACTATGGGACAAACGTAGAGAACCAAAAGGCACCCATAAGAATTTTGATGCACTCTGGATTGGTCCTTTCAAGATTACTCATGAACACAGACACAATAATTTTCACCTTGCATATTTTGACGGTACTCCTCTATCTATCCCTTACAATGGGTAGGACCTTAAGCTTTACCAACTTTGATTGCCCCTCGGGCTCTTCTCTTGTACATAGTTAGTTTAGGATTTTTGTTTCATTTTTGGCTTGTTTACTAAGTGCTTGAGAGTGTAGTTCATTTATGTAAACTCTATTGCCCAATGGATAAAGAACTGGTCTCACTAATTTGTGTTTAGATTCCTTGCCTCATCCTTGTTAGTCTTTGTCCCCAATCAAAACCACTATTACCCCATATTTTACTATGACTTACAAAAGGTATTTTACCCATCCAAAAATTGGCTAAGTCATATGTCAGGTAGTGTTTAGTAAATCTTTGCAAACCTGGGCAGTGTTTTACTTAGTTCATCTAACTTTCTATTCTACCACCTAGCCTTGTATTCCTCTTTCAAATATTTAGCAAGTTAATTTCGCCTAGGCGGTGTTTTATAAAGTTTATCGAATTTTCTTTTTCCCGCTTGGTGCGAGTTTCATGTTAAGGTTATTATGTCAGGTGGTATATTGAAGTGAAAATAATTCTTAGGTGGGTTTTGTAAAGTTTTTCGAACTCTCCATTTCCCTGCCTCTAGCCGTTCTTTTTTGAATTTTTTAAAATCAGTTGCAATAAAATAATGATGGGAAATTCGACAGTGCCCTATAAAGAAGAAGCAGTATTAAATGCTCATCTACTTGCATGATTCCCACAAGGTTTTAAAGATGGTTTCAAGTCATAGACAAACATTCCTTATCATGGTGCTAGATTTTGAGGAGGAAAAAAATAAGGTATATCGTTGTGAATCTTCAGCTAAAGAGTTCACCATTGGAGGTATTTATAGTATTCACCTTCTTCAGAATTGTCTTTCTGGTTTATTTATCCTTGAATTACAATTTATTTGAATATACTCTTGATTGAGCCCTAAATTAAAAATCATGGCTAAGCTCAAAGGCATGGGTTATGAGTATATATCTGGACTAACCTATGAAGGGCCTGAGATTGGGGATACCCATTTAGGGCCTATGAATTTAAATGAGTTGAGAGATAAATTTAATAATCCAAACCCACCACCTATCACTCAATTGATAATTAACAACAAATTAGTTGAAGCTGTTTCTTTCCCATAGCAGTGTAATTTCCTGAGCTTATCTTATAATGTATTAGATATTATAACTCATAAGCTCGATAAGTCAAGATAGAGGACAATCAATTGGTACTAAAAATCTAGAGGGCCACCTTTGCATCATGCTTAAGGATTCCAAAAAAGAATTATTACTCATCTATGACTATGAAAAATTCCTAGATTGAGTTTTCTACCAAGAAGGGACTCTATAAGAACGAGATGGAAAAAAACTGGTTGGTAAAACCAAAATGGGGTAAATCTCAGTTACCTCAAAAGCTACACATAAATCATTTTGTGGAAGAAGTAGCTGATATTGTGGTACTATTGCATAGAGTTAGGGGAAACGAGGATGTATATGTGTTCAAAGAGTGGATGTACTTTTTCACCTAGATTATGCTATCAAGGCATCAATTCCTCGACTAGGTAGAGATTATCATTTATCGTGTGCATAGTTTTATGACCTTCTTTGTGCTTAACAAGTTCTTCTATATGTCCTCATACTTAATTTATGCCATTGCCAGTACTACACCCTGGCCTGGATTGAGGCCAAGTGACCTCCCTCCTGAAAAAGTGCTTGTTTATGATTACCTTGATAAATTGTAGCTTAATAAAAGCTTCCTCCATTTTAGATGGATAAATGATACCTTCACCATGAGGATGACCAAGTAATTACAAGGGTGTATCAAAATGCAGCTATAACCTAAAGCCATATAGTTTGTG
Organism: Sequoiadendron giganteum; assembly: GCA_007115665.2. Classification (NCBI taxonomy): domain Eukaryota; kingdom Viridiplantae; phylum Streptophyta; class Pinopsida; order Cupressales; family Cupressaceae; genus Sequoiadendron; species Sequoiadendron giganteum. The sequence goes on along the minus strand of CM021105.1, from coordinate 289,448,704 downwards.
AACTTTTATGGTAGCCACTTCATCCATTTCCAAAGGTTTTCCTACATAGGAGTCAGTGGTTTTGCAAGATTTCCTATTAAACTTCCAAAGTATCCTGAAGATAAATGAGTCATGATCGAAGTGTGTAGGTAGTTAGCATATGTGAATAGGGTATGCCAAGATAGAAAAATATTGACCAACCATTTCCCTATTGGTTTCGATCCCTATACATGTCAGTCTATATCTGATGCTTTGAATATTGAAAGGGAGTTGTCCAAGTATAATCTGCATTCATATATGAGTGTTTCCCTTTTGACCTGAAAGATTATGTTAAGAATAATTTAAAATTGAGTCCTAATTTCTTTCATCGGCCTAACTTAGAAGATTATCGGGCTGATTATTTTGATGAATATGAAGTCAAAAGGAGAAGTTGGACAAGATTTTCTATGGAGAAAATCATTATCTATGTCCTGAATTGGGACTTGCAAGACATCATTGATGATGAGTTTAATATGATAGACCCAGTTTACACTAGATTGATTGAAAATTTACCTTTTCCTACCATGGATTAGAGCATTAAGGAAAGGAAATGATTGAAGCAAAAACTACTGATATTTTAGCCAGGACACAGGAGTGGTTAATCAAGAAGAGGATAGAAAAAAACATCCTCTCACCAAGTCAAAAAACTCTCAACCTTCTAGGAGTACTAGCCAACCTTCCCAAAATATAAGAACAATTGGTACCACCTCATGGTATTTACCTTTAGAAACTCAAGGAGACAGTGATGATAATGCACTTGATAAGAATATGTATCAACAAACATGTGGAGAGGATATTATTGAGCTACCTAATCTAGAAAAGGAAAAAGGAGGCGAGGAAGAAGAAGAAGATCTAGAGAATATTGATATTGAATTCGAGTCACCTATCAAAGAGATAGGGATGCCACAAAATTCAAAGATTTATCCAACCACATCAAATAAAACACTAGTAAACACTCCTCCTATATATAGGACATTATTTGAATCTTCAAGATCTATGACAACTAATACACCTTCTACATCAGTTTGGTTGGAAGAAACCTCGTCCAAGAAAAGAAAGGTTGTATAGGTCAACTTACCAAAATAAGATATGGTAGGTCATTTACTATAGAGCACCTCAACTCCAAAACTAAAGAAATTAAAGAATAATACATGGTTGTTAGATGATATTGAATCAGGGAACCTACATTTGGAAATTGCACACCCTTCAACACAAAAGGAGATTACCTAGATGACTGCAAGTGATTTTGAGGTTAACAGGATTGATCTTAGGCCTCCTAATAGATATGGGGATGTTCAAATTCTTCAAGTTTCTGTAGTGAGGATGGTAGAACAATCAAAGAAGAATAAGGAGAGAAAAGATGAATTGAAGGCCCAAGTATGAGCTTTGACTGAATGCCTAAGGTTTGTGTTTGATCTTCCCCCTCGACCAATTTATTAGGCCAATTATTCTTTAGATCCTTTAGCTATGATTGGGGAAGAAGCTACGAACAAGATGAAAAGCTGCCAAACCCTAGGTAAGGTTGTAGAAGAATGGAATGAATACTTAATTAGGAAGGGAAATTTTACTATTGATGATTCTATAAAGTATTTGTAAGAAGTAAATTATTTGAAGTCTACCCTTGGAGAGGAGATTGCTGTTGCTAAAAAAGGAAGAGAAGACGTGGAATAGTTGTTAGATTGAGTTAAAGGAAATGATGAACTGGGACATGGAGAAGTTGGTGGCAGAGCAAATCATACCTAACACTGCAAACTTGTTGCCTTGTATGGAGCAAAGGCATTGAATGGAAGTTGCAAATAATTTGACAAGGTTTGCAAAAGCTTTGAGAAATCTTGGCTAAATGCACTACTATATCAGAGGAAGCACAAGGCACCTTAGTTGCTTTGGGGTTGCAACAAGACAAAGGAGAAATCAGAGAAGATACAAACATCAAAGAGTTGGTAAATGATTTCCAAATATTAGTTAAAGGAATACTTGAATCTCATTCCTTTAATGCTGAGCATTTGAAAAGATTTAGCGAATTACATATGGTTTCATCCCAATCAATTGATCTCATCAAGACCCATGGAAAGTGCATTAAAGCAATTAAAGATAGCCAGCTGGCTTGGAAGGTACAAATGACTAATGTGACCATTCCTCAACATAAGGAGCTATTACATACCATGAAGGCTTTCCAATCCTTATGAAAGAGACTAGTGGTACTTCTAGAGGCAAGAAATGAAGCGACACCTTCCTCACTGTTCACTTGTTTTATTCTATAATTTTTAGTTTTAATTAGTTATAGGGAAAGAAAGAAGAGGTTACCTATTTGCTTATATATATGTATCTATTTTAAAACTATAACTCTTTAGACGCTTTTTGAAAGCTCAATAATATATGTATTTTTTGTGAATGAAATCATCGTTTGTCTTTGTGCATTTAGATTGTGAAGATAATTTGATGTTCTTAAATCTTTCTTTTTAGGAGTATCTTAATGCTACACTTTACCTTTGTGTGAGTTATGCAGTTTTCTTCATGATAGATTTCCTTTTTTAAATAATATTGAGTGTATCATTTTAATTCTCAGTGATTTTCAAAATTAAACTGGTCTTTGTGCCAATATTCTATTATCTATATCTCGCATCTTATATTGAGATTTTTCCTGATATTCAGTTTAGCCTTTCTGCTTTTTGGTTAAAGCAACCATTATGTTCATTTTTTGTTCTTTCAATTCATTGAAAATCTTGAGAGGGAGTTGTACCTTAACAAAATTTAGAGGATATTTTCTTTTCCCAAAGGGAAAATATTCAGAGCTATTGGTTCATTTGGAATTTTTACAGGCATAGGGTTGTATCATCTCAAGGTGCCCAATCTGTTAGCCAACAAATAGTACTCTTTAATGATAATTATGAGGTCTATAAGGAAATGAAGAGAATATTCTAGGCATAATCCACTAGATTTTCATTGTGTTTTTAATCTAACTTGTTTTGATAGTGAACCATGTTCTATGGAAGAAGATATCCTTTACAAAGAAAATAATTCTTAGAAGGAATCCAATGAGTTGGATATAATGGAACTAAAGTAATGAATTTTTTTGACTTCATATATTTTCTTATGAGTAGGAAACCCATTGGTTGCAATTGGGTGTTCAAGAATAAATTTAAAGCAGACGAATAAATTGAGTGGTACATTAGGTGGTTAGTGGAAAATGGTATTTCCGAGTAGAAGTAATTTCCTTGGGTGAGAAATTTTATCTAGTAGCTAATTTTATCTTCACTAGGATGTTGTTATACATAACTATGGCATATTATCTTGATATATAGTAGATGGATCTAGAGACAACATTCTTGCATGATGAATTAGGGAAAACATACATGTAGAATAGCTTGGAGGATTTAAGATAAAAAGCAAAGAGAAATTGATTTGTAATTTGAAAATGTCATTGTATGTATTAAGGCAGTCCCCTCATATTTGGAACCAAAATTTTGAATCATATGCGAGAGAATTAGTTTTTTATAGAAGCGATGTTGATAATTGTGTGTATTATAAGTAGGCAAAAATCATATTTTGGTTATTATCTTATATTTTGATGAAATGTTAATCATTGGAGCTAATAAGACAATAAAATAACTTAAAGATCAATTATTTAATAAGTTTGACATGAAGGAATTATGTTCTACCAGATAAATACTCAATATGGAGAAATATAGGGATAAGAGAAATAAGGAACTATGGCTCAATTAGAAGTATCCTAAAACTATTTTACAGAGGTTTGGAATACAATTGGTAAGTACTCCCCTACTAGCTGGTGTTGCCAATTTTTCACCTACAACTCAAATTGGCAGAGCTGGAGTAGTTTCATTATATTAAAGGTGAAAAAATTTCAACTTATTTATGCTTTGCTTAACCATTGCATATATTGGAGTTTAAAAGAAAAGTTCAATTCTTATTGTGCAACGTGTTTAACAAAAATAAAGTATTTAGTTTTCCATTCAATGTTTTGTAGTATGAAGGAGAATACATGGATTATAAGATATTTCTTTTATTCGATTCTGTAGTGATATATTCATTTCACAATGTCGCATTCATTTTGCAAATGAGATATATACAAAATTGTACAAGTGTTGCATTGATATTCATTGGAAAGAAAAGATAAATCAAATTATCTCACACAAGTCATGGGAGTAGCTAAACCAGCACAACATAGGGAATATACTATGCAACTGAAGATAAAGAAAGGAAATGAACCATAAAAGATGAGACATATCCATCATTGCCTGCTTGTGTTTGGTGTTGGTCTTCATTGCAAATCCTCCTCATTTCTCCCAATTTTGAGTGAACCTACATCATGATGAGAAGAGTTGTTAGAGCTCTGAATTTGAGTCTTCTTATGTGCCCTATCAACAAAAATATAGTACATTGCCTATGATGTATTCAATCAGTTGAAAAAACACCAAAAGTATGCAAGAGAGCCTAAAAAAATGAAATATCACAGGAGCATTGAGCTTCATTTTTTTTTTTATCTAACATGTTTATTCACTATGTAGGTATAGGAGAAATCATGTTTCTGATTCATTTCTAAAGACATCATAGCATGTGGTAAAAAAATGGGCTCCCACAGGGGTTGATCCCAACATGCCGCCCCTTATTCTTAAAGGGGGAATGATATAGGAAACACATTCATAATGCTGAAACTAAAACATTCTTAACTAAAGGAGTAACTCATAAAGTGATTGCAAGAGCTCAATTTGATTGATCATTCATGACAATCAATCCAAGGGTGCAATGGATTAAGAATCTTGAACGAATAATGGATCGTTTGAATGATTAATGGATATATAGAATAGAAATAAAATTGCACTTTCATTGAAAATTTATGTTTTGCAAGCAAGATTCCATGCTTATGGCTGCCATATAACATGTTTCATTTTTCTACCCCTGTTGTTTGAAGTATTGTCATGGGGTGTGATAGTGAACATGCATACATAACAAAAGATCACAATAATGGGACAACAACTGAAACAGTTGGAGAAGCATCACGACACAGTCATGCAATTATTACATATTTCAAAATCTGCTATGCATTGTGAATCAAAGACACTAGTAGTTACATGAATAATCCTTTTGCAAAGTAAAGTTGACAACACATATTCCTAGAGGCACTATGCATTGCTTGGAAGAGTGTCATTTCATTAAGACCAGTGTATACATGTCTAGCTATAGCTTCCTAAAACAAGTTAAAGAGCATGAGGAGTACACATGAGACTCCAGTCTTGTCAACTATTGAAGGACAAGATAGTAACCTACAAAAAATAAAAAAATGAGATTTTCTCCATAAAAAGTGCTTTGGAAGAATAATGATTTGTATTGTTAAAACATGTAAGTTTCAAAAAAAGTGCACATAGTAGGTAAAAATAATGGTGTTTCATTGATTGGTTGCTTCCATATTATGCTTATGAGACTAAACTAAGCCCTTAGCATGATAAATGTAGTGAAATTAGGGAGTTGCATGTCCGTGGCCTACAAATGTAGCATAGAGTTTTGAAAGAAAGAATGCAAATAGGAAAATACCTAGAATGTGCTTCAGTAGGACAAATCCAGAATGGGATATAAGATGCTTTTCATTTCTTTCAAAAAGGTTAACAATATTATGCCCTTCTTATTATATTCAGAAGTAGGAAAAATGCATTTCTTGAAAGAAATAAACCAAACACTATAAAGCTAGGGTTCCAAGCAAAGAGGGGTTTCGAGAAACAAAACCCAGTTGTTTCTCATGGATGCAGCCTAAGGGTTAAATTTTTATTCTGCTGAAGGATATTGAAATCACCAAGGGATAGACCTATTTTCTAAAAATGCAATTTGAAGGGCTACAAAACAAAAGAGAAAGACCCAGAATTACCCCATAAAGTTGTGACTATGGAGTTTGGAGGAGCTTCAAAAAGTAGGGAAGCATGGAAAAAGATAAAAGATTCCTTAATTTTATAGTTGCTTAAGCTCAAATCAAGCACATTACCAACAAAAAATAAACAAGAGATGCAAGATTTGATAGAGAAAAGCTTACCCTCATTTGCTAGTTGAGAGAAAATACATGTAGGGCCAGGGTTTTCCCATTTCTTTTCTCCAAAAAACTCAGACCAAGCTCTACAATGGTGTCCAGGAGCAATGAGGAAGTATCCATAGGAAAAACAAGGAGAAATACATAAAAAAAAATGTCATGGCTGTGGCCAAGAATGCTTCAAAAATGGAAAAAAATGTTCTAGATTTGTGAAAAACAAACTTACCCATCAATTTCCTAAAGAGAATCAACATCAAGTAGTAGGGGAATCAACATGAAATGGAGGATTCGAGCTTCAAACCCTAGCTCGTGGTGGCGGCTTGTGCAAAGCCTTTTTTTCCAAAAGTTGAAAGATGCAAATGATGCCGAAGGATTAGGGATTTGATAGATTTGATGTTAGGGTTTCATGTTTCCCTAATTAGCTTGGTGATTTTTATCACATTATTTTAAAATAAAATGCCTCAAGTAATACCCTTTATGCCTAGGTCGAACTCATGACTTAGGCTTCAAAAATCACTTATGTATCATGCCTTAGTCCATTTTTATTCTTTGGGAAAATCACATATACCTTGTTTCCTTTTTATGTTTTTATTATAGAAAAATCAAATTTCAAGGCCTTAGGGAGAATTTTTTTTTTTTTTGCAAAAGATAAAATCAAGAGTCATATTTACCCTGATTTTGTGAAAAATCAAATCAAAACCCAAGGTCAAGCCTTCTTTTGTGAGAAATCAAAACTGCAATAGTTTAAAGTAGTATTAAGATAATATTCTATAAATTATCTTAGTATTTTCTATTTTTAAAATGTAGTTAAATAAAAACAAGTTTTTGAGGGGAATATTTCTATTTCAGTTGAAGTCACTTTTGTGTAAACTAGAAAAAAAAGTCAACTGAAGCTTTCTTTCTTGATTTTCAATTGGAATTGGATGCTTTTTAACTCTTTTTGGGTTGATATGCTTTGGAGAGGATCTTGCCATATTTTTCACCGAATTTGGATCAATTTTGGGCACTATTTTGGAGGCTTTTCTCTTGAGCTCGAAAATGGCATTCAATTTTCTATTTCAGAGGGAATTTCACTCAGAATTTTTCTACTTTCACTATTGGAGACACTTGAGAGATATAATTAGTTTTTTCTCAGTTTAAGCTCAAAATATTGCTTCTTCCTCTCTTGTTCATTTGTAGAGAGTTTTGTACGCATTTTGTACCGAGATTTTAATTTTGCATACTCCTTCAGTTCTAATAAAACAACATAACATTCCTATCTCCAATTTTTGTCTCATGTTTACAATATTGATTTTATGTTCATTGTGATCATAAGAGTTATATATTTTGTATGTCTCATTATTGTGAGTTTGTGAGTGCAAAAGTTCATATGATACAAGTTGCACATTGTGTTTGAGTCTAAACCTTCATGCAAATCAATTTTTGTGTTGTATGTTCATGTGAGGTTGTGAGAGTTATTGTTTTCAAGAATTGTTTGTGAGTGAGTTATCAAGATCGGTTAGTAAAGTTACGGTGCATCACCATTAGGTTTTAGGTTTCATTTCAAGTAATCTTTATAAACCTTTTCCTCAAAAAATTATGTAGTTTAGGTGATTTTCCAGGGGAACCAAACCTTCTGGAGATTCATTCTCGCTATAGGCCACCCACAACCTGAGAGTGTTTCCATGTTTCAACAGGATAGTTAAGTTTAACTTGGCTAGGGTGTGATCCTGATTGTTAAGAGTTTTTGGCATGCTTGGTGGGACTCTGAAACTTGTTTTTGGAGAATTGTTTTAAAGTCTTAAGCTACTATTCTGGTATATGCAACAGTTTCCTAGCCTTTAGAGGTTTTTAAGACATACCTGGTGACTCCATTCTCTGATTTTGCATGCAGATCTATGTGCTGGTATGTTACAAAAATCAATCTATTTAATCTATTTTCCAACTTCTCAATGAATGAATATGTTAATGTTTTAGGATAATATGTCATACCATCCATTATATCATGAAAATTCTTCTCATGTACCCTCTTTCCAATCGTATCAAGCTGATCATTATGTTGGTTTTACCCCCAATTCTTTTGATATACAAAGAAACCATCATGCACAATATAATTACCATCCACCCATCCCTTCCCAATCTTCATATCAACCTTCATATACTCAAAACCAGCTCCAAGAGCATGAAAAGGAGGAGATTGCAAACATAAAGGGTATGTTGTTTGACTTAATTCATTAATTCACAAAGAAGGTAGAGGAGATCATGAGGCAACACGAGTATAATCAACAACATGAAGATATGACTTATCAGGCCTATCTTTATGAACAAGGGTCAGAAATGCAAAGGCACGAAGCCCAAGAAACTCCTACAGTTCCAGATTATCTTGTTCAAGAAGAGGTTCACAAATATAAGTTTCCAAGTCTTAGACAAAATGAGCCTCTCAGTATTCCTAAAGTTGAGATTCCAAGTTTTAGGTAGGATAAGGTCTTTAACTCCCTAAACCAGCCTCTTAAGCTTGAAATCCCAAGTTTCAGAAGGCTTCATCCCTTGGAAGTTGAAGAAAATAATTAGTTTCAACCGAGGGTAGTAACATAACAACCCCTTGAGCAATATTCTTCCTTGCAAGAAACCCTAGAAGATCCCCAAATTTCCTCACTTGATGAATCTAAGGAGGAACCCTTTTATTAGGGTGTTGCACTCCTCTAGAAGAAGATTAGAAATGTAGATCTATCACATTTAATTATACAACAAGAGGTTTCTTCTCCAGATGAATCTTTTTTTTTTTCACTAATGAGCTTCTTGGTTTTATTGAAGAGGATGAAAATGTTTCAATATTTATCTCGAAGGATCAACTAGTGCAACAAGATATTGATAACTATTTTGAGGTATTCAACTAGTACAATGATGAGGAAGATGAAGAGAAGGAAAATATCAAACATTATGGTGAGTTACTGAGTGAAGATCATCAATATGATAATAGAACCTTAGATCAAGAAGAAGGGAATAAAGATGAACCTGTTTTAGAGCCCAATAGGCTAAGTGAAAGTTGTCATGAGGTAAAGGACATTCCATTTCCATAAAAAACTAGGAAAATTGTGAAGAAAATTTGCTTTGGAATGATCATAAGGTCTCTGTTACAAACTTAGATAATGTGTAAGAAATTGGTGTTGGACCTTAGTTTCTAGTTTATTTGTTTGATATGGGCGGGGGCCCTAGCTCGATTGGCTAAAGCATCCTATTGCAAGCAAGAGGTCAATAGGTCTAGTACCCCCAAACCTGTGGTATCAGAGGGCATGTTGCACAAGCACCATCGATCATGTGAATTTTTTTTATCAGGTGCACTGTAATTTATAGGAGATGAATACCTGATCGATTCCTGTAGTCTAAAAGAAAAGTTAATCTATTTGATGAGCTTCCCAAATTTGAGTATGAAAGTGAAAATGGCATGGCTACACCAAGTTCTGACCACCACAATGATGAGGACCATTTAGATAAGGTGTTTATCCAAGAGAAAATATGTGAAAGCAATCTTGATTTGAATGATCAAGAGCTTGAGGAGGATCTATTTCAAGCTGAAATTGAGCTCTTTTTCTCATGCTTGGATGTTATACCAGCATATTTGGAGGAGGGTTATCTTGAACAACAAGAGAAAAGGGTGGAAGTGGCTATTTTCCCAAATGAGCCTCTAGTTTTGGAGTAGCCTAACCAACATCATGACCTCGAATGGTTGGAGGAGCTACCTTTTTTCTATACATAGGAGATTGAGGTTGATGTTTCAGTTGAAGGTTTGTTGGAGGAGGATATCTCATGGTTTGAGCACTTTCCTTCCTTCATTGAAGAAGATCATGATTTGGAGCATATTTCTTTGAGCATTAATGAGGATTCTGAACCAGGTACAACTGTTCCTAAAATCCTTCCTAGAATTGATAGCTTTGATGAGTTATTAGATACTCTAATTGAAGAGGATGGTACATTAACCATGGAGGAGGAATTGACATGGGAAGCTATCATGCAAGGTGAAGCTGATGCTATTGTTGCTGATCACTCAAGTTGTCTTCTCTCCAGGCCAAAGCCTTCAAGGGGATGTCCTATTAGGCATCTAGCTTGGGTAGAAGCCAATGAGAAGGAGCAACCTCGTGATAATTTTGATCTTGAGCATCAAGGGAAGTATCATTTTGAGAACAACCAGCCCACTTGTTCATTTGATCACCACTGGTTTACAAATCAAGATAGGTGGGTAAGTGATTATTTCTCCCTCCTTAGAAGGGTGTTGCAGAAAATTGTTGGATATTTGATTTTTCTCCATATCTTTTGGTTGAATCACAAGCATATAGATCATTGCAAGTTGTAAAGGAGAGGAAGCTATTTTTCAAAACCAATTAATGGTTTTGTCTGAGTTTCAATTTCACTAGTTAGTCTAGGTTAGAATTAGTGTTGTTGATAATAAGTGCTTAAGGCACATTTACTTTCAGTCTTTTCTTTCCCTAAGTGTTGTTGCACATGTTTGTTGGCCACTAGGGCCTTTTAGTTTGGTTCAGTGTTTTTTGCTACTGTTTGGAGTAGTTTGCAGTTGAGTTTCATAAATTTCTAAGTTTGAGAGGGAGAAAATTTGACTCCACACCCAATGAATTGTTTAAGGCAACTGGCCTATATGCTTAGTAGGAAAGCATTCAACAAAAAATTCTAGAAATGTTGCCAATTTTTCACCTACAACTCAAATTGGCAGAGTTGGAGTAGTTTCATTATATTAAAGGTGAAAATATTTCAACTTATTTCTACTTTGCTTAACCATTACATATATTGGAGTTTAAAATAAAAGTTCAGTTGTTATTGTGCAATGTGTTTAATAGAAATAAAGCATTCAATTTTCTATTCAATGCTTTGCAGTATGAAGGAGAATACATGGATTATAAGATATTGCTTTCATTTAATCCTATAGTGATTTATTCATTTCATAATGTTGCATTCATTTTGCAAAAGATATATATATATATAAAATTGTACAAGTGTTGCATTGATATTCATTAGAAAGAAAAGATAAATCAAATTGTCCCACACAAGCCATGGGAGTAGTTGAACCACCACAACATAGGGAATATACTATGCGACTGAAGATAAAGAAAGGAAAGGAAGCATATAAGATGAGACATATCCATCATTGCCTTTTTGTGTTTGGTGTTGGTCTTCATTGCAGCTGCTCCTTCTCACTCTTGATCTTGAGTGAACCTACATCATGATGAGAAGAGTTGTGAGAGCTCTAGATATGAGTATTCCTATGCTCCCTATCAATAGAAATATAGTACATTGCCTATTAGGTATTAAATTAGTTTAATAAACATTAGAAGTATGTAAGAGAGCCTAAAAAAGAAATATCATAGAAGCATTGAGCTTCATTGTTTTTTAATCTAACATGTTTGTTCACTATGTAGGTATAGGAGAAATCATGTTACTGATTCATTTATGAAGACATCATAGCATGTGGTGCAAAAATGGGCTCCCAAAAGGGTTGAGCCCAACATGCTTCCCCTTACTCTTAAAGGGGGAATGAGATAGGAAACACATTCATAATGCTGAAACTAAAACATTCTTAACTGAAAGAGTAACTCATAAAGTGACTACAAGAGCTGAAGTTCATTGATCATTCATGACAATCAGTCCAAGGATGCAATGGAGTGAGAATAATGAGTGAACAATGGCTCATTTGGATGATCAATAAATATAAAAAACAAAATTAAAATTACACTATATTTCATTAAAAATTTCTATTTTGCAAGCAAGATTCCATGCTTATGGCTGCCATATAACATGTTTCATTTTGCTACCCCTGTTGTTTGAAGTATGCAAAACTAATGAAAAATAGTGCTTATATTTCTAGGGGAAACAAAGAGTGCATTGTCATGGGGTGTGATAGTGAAAAAACATACATCACAAAAGCCCACAATAATGGGACATCAATTGAAAGAGTTGGAGAAGAATCAAGACAAAGTCATGAAATTATTACATATTTCAAAATCTCCTATGCATTGTGAATCAAAGAAACTAGTAGTTAAAGGCATAATCCTTTTGAAAAGTAAATTTGACAACACATATTCCTAGCGGCACTATGCATTGCTTGGAAGAGTGCCATTTCATAAAGACCAACATATACATGTCTAGCTATAGCTGCCTACAACAAGTTAAAGATCATGAGGAGTACATAGGAGACCCAGACTTGTCAAATATTGAAGGAAAAAATAGTAACCTACAAAAAATGAAAAAATAAGATTTTCTCCATAAAAAGTTCTTTGGAAGAATAATGATTTGTAGTGTTAAAACATGTAAGTTTCAGAAAAAGTGCACATAGTAGGTAAAAAGAATGGTGTTTCATTGATTGGCTGCTTCCATATTATGCTTGTGAGAATGAACTGAGCCCTTAGCATGATAAATGTAGTGAAAGTAGGGAGTTGCATGATCGTGACCTACAAATGTAGCATAGAGTTCTTAAGGAGTTTTGAAAGAGAGAATGCAAATAGGAAAATACCCAGAATGTGCTTTAGGAGGATAAATCCAGAATGGGATACAAGATTCTTTTCATTTCTTTCAGAAAGGTTAACAATATTATGCCCTTCTTATCATATTCAGAAGCAGGAAAAATGTATTTCTTGAAAGAAATAAACCAAACACTATAAAGCTAGGTTTCCAAGTAAAGAGTGGTTTTGAGAAACAAAACCCAGTTGTTTCTCATGGCCGCAGCCTAAGGGTTTCATTTTTTTTCTTCTAAAGGAGATTGAAATCACTAAGGGATACACCCATTTTCTAAAAATGCAATTTGAAGGGCTACAAAAAAAGAGAGAGAGACCCAGAATTACCCCATGAAGCCACGTCTATGGAGTTTGGAGGAGCTCTAGAAAGTAGGGAAGCATGAAAAAAGACAAAATATTCCTTCTTTTTACAGTTGCTTAGGCTCGAATCAAGCACAATACCAACAAAACATAAACAAGAGATGCAAGATTTGATAGAGAAAAGCTTACCTCATTTGCTGGTTGATAGAAAATACATGTAGGGCTGTGGGTTTTCCATTGCTTTCCTCCAAAAAACGTAGACCAAGCTCTCCAATGGTGGCCAAGAGCAATGAGGAAGTATCCATAGGCAAAGGAAGGAGAAATACATTTAAAAACATGTAATGGACGTGGCCAAGAATGCTTCGAAAATGGAGGAAAATGTTCTATATTTGTGACAAAACAACTTACCCATCAATTTCATAAATAGATTCAACATCAAGTAGTAGGGGAATCAACATGAAATGGAGGATTCAAGCTTCAAACCCTAGCTCATGGCGGTGATTTGTGTAGATCCTTTTTTCCAAAATTTGAAAGATGCAAATGAGCTTGAAGAATTAGGGATTCAATAGTTTTGATGTTAACATTTCATGTTTCCCTAATTTTCTTGGTCATTTTTATCACATTATTTTAAAATCAAATGCCTCGCGTAATACCCTTTATGCCTAGGTCGAACTCATACCTTAGGCTTTCTATGATTTTTGAAGAAAATCACTTATGTATCGTGCCTTAGTCCATTTTTATGCTTTGGGAAAATCACATATACCTTGTTTCCTTTTTATGATTTTTTGTAGAAAAATCAAATGCTAGGTGCTTAGGGAGATTATTTTATTTTTTATAAAAGATAAAATCAAGAGTCATATTTACCTTGATTTTGTGAAAAATCAAATCAAAGCCCAAGGTCAAGCCTTCTTTTATGAGAAATAAAACCTACAATAATGTAAAGCAATAGTAAGATAATATTCTATAAATTATCTTAGTATTTTCTATTTTAAAAATGTAGTTAAATAAAAACAAGTGTTGAGGGGAATCTTTCTATTTTAGTTGAAGTTGCTTTTGTGCAGATTGGAAAAAACAGTCAACTGGAGCTTTCTTTCCTGATTTTTAGTCAGAATTGGATGGTTTTTGACTCTTTTTGGGTCGATATGCTTTGGAGAGGATCTTGTTGGATGTTGTGGTTGTGTTGCTGATATGTGGTTGTCATTGATGTCGTAAAGGTTGTATATGTTAAGGATATTGAGAAAATTATAATAAATATGTTGAATGCTATCTGTGAAGTTCAGTGTGGTGGAAAGTTCAGCGTGTTGGTATTTAAAAGTTGCGCTTTAAAGGGTTGGTTGCTGAGCCTATCTAGTTTATACTCTGGAAGTTTTAGAGGTACGCATCAAGATTGGAGCAAGTTGTGAATTTTTGTGTTCCTACAATTATTCTGTTACTGTAGCTAGTGTTTCTAGAAGAAGAGAATGTAATCCTAGTAATTTGAGTTGTTTTGTATGCTCCTGCGATGTTCTTTGATGTTTCTAGATTGTGCTCTATCTTTTTTGCACGTTCGCATTGATCAGTGTGTTCGTGATCGAATATTTTTTCTTTGTGTGTTCCAGTTTTCATGTTCTTGGCCAACATGGTGGTTGTAGCGTGTTGTAGATCCTCATGGATTAATTTTTGAATGCTTGGCACATTCGAGGATGTTGTTTTAGGTCTTCATTATGTTGTGACTGACTTCGGTTGGTGCACATTGAGATTCGTTCATGAATTGGGTAGACAACTTGTATTCATTTATTCTTTTATTTTTGGTTGAAAAAGTTGATGTAATTCCATGAAGCGGATATATAAGAGAAATTGTTTTCTTCATTTAAGATTTGTGTGTGTGAAGTATATCTATGAATAAAGATCAGATCATTCGATTTTAGAGTAGAGTGTGAAGAAGTTTGAGCGAAGTGTGAAGAAGTGTTTATGTGCCTAACCAGAACTGTCATTAGGCTTTTGAAGAAGCTAATTTCTCAGTTCAACCTCTTCATATGGATTTAATCTGAAAGCTTTATGTAAGACAGTGTGTCTTCTTTGAGAAATGATCTCTATGCAGTGTGCCTGAATGCATGTGCATTCCTTATTCATTTTCCTTATACTTTTAACAGGGTATAACATGTGGATTAACCTCCACCGTGGTTTTTCCCCTAACAGGGTTTCCACGCAAAAATCTTGGCATTATGTGTTTCTGATGTGTTGTTGATTCATGCTTTCACCGTTATTTATCAGATATGAGATTAAAGGTTAATAAGGTTAAATAATTTTTAAATTCTGTGACAACTGATTCACCCCCCTTCTTAGTTGTCTATTCTTGTTTTTCCAACAATTGGTATCAGATCAGGTTCCTCTAAAGAAGTTTAATAGCTTGAGGTGATCCTAGATGGCATCATAAAAGAAGGATAGTCCTAGATTTGATGGAACAAACTACTCTGTATGGAAGGCTAGAATGGAGTGTCATTTGAAGTGCATTGGTGAACCCTTTTGGAAGATTACAAAGAACATATATGTTATTCCTCAGAATGGTCCCTCTACTCCCGATGAGATCAAAGAAGCTGAAACAAATATCAGGGCTATAGAAGCATTATTGAGTGCTTTGACAGATTCAAAGATGACAAATGTAATGGGTCTGAAAACAACATATGAGATCTGGAAGAAGCTGGAAACATTGTATGAAGGAGATGCACAAGTGAAAGTTGCTAAGCTACAAAGTCTGAAAGGCAAGTGGGAAAACTTAAAGATGAGCGAAGATGAAAAAAATATTTCTTTCATGTAAAAAGTAAATGAACTAGTGATGGGTATTAGATGTGCCAGTGGAATCTTGGATGAAGAAGAGATTGTAGCTAAAGTTCTCAGGTCATTGCTTACTTCTTACAAAATGAAATCTCATGCTATTGAAGAGCTCAGGAAAGTAACAAATGTGACAAGA
This sequence comes from Sequoiadendron giganteum, assembly GCA_007115665.2. Classification (NCBI taxonomy): domain Eukaryota; kingdom Viridiplantae; phylum Streptophyta; class Pinopsida; order Cupressales; family Cupressaceae; genus Sequoiadendron; species Sequoiadendron giganteum. The sequence continues at coordinate 289,432,902 of CM021105.1, read as the reverse complement.
GATATGTACTTGTTTGGTAAGCTTGCTGCCTTTGGATTAAATGAATTTGGTGAATCTACCCCTAAGAAAAAATCTACATTTAAAGCTATTGTATCCTGAAGAAACCAACAGAGATATGATCTGGGAGAAAGTTCTAGAAATATATTCAAGTATGAAGATGAGATGAAATAGATTGAAGATGAAGAAAGAGAGTTAGAAGAGCTGGAAGCATTGATTGTGAAAAGAGAAGCCAAAGGACAAGGTAAATATAAATGAAATTTTCCTATTAAATGTTTCTCTTGCAATAAGATAGGTCATTTTGCATCAAGGTGTCTTGAAAGAGTTCCTAGGTTCAAACCTAACAAGCCTAGATTTCAAGAGAAATGTTATTGTGCTGAAGAAGGTATTACTAATGATGAATCTAACAAAGAAAATGGAAATGAAGATGGATGGGTATTCATTGCTATCAAGGAAAATGGTCTGGTGTCCACTAAATCTACTAGTGATAAGAATGTTGAGAAAGATCTTGCAGCCAAAATTGAAGAAAAGGATGAATGGGTGATTGACAATGGATGCTCACATCATATGACCGGTGACAAAAATAAGTTTCTAAGCTTGGAGAAATATGATGGTGGTGTTGTAAATTTTGGGGACAACAACGCTGGTGTGATTTGTGGCAGAGGCACTATTTCTCTTGGTGGTAAATATAATACTGATGATGTCCTTTATGTAGAAGGATTAAAGCATAATCTATTGAGTGTTGGAAAAATTATTGACAAGAGATACAATCTTCAGTTCAAAGATTGAAAATGCAGGATACTCGGAAGTTCAAGAAATGTAATTGCTTCAGGTACAAAGAAAAGAGGTAACATTTTTCACCTAAGTGTTGCTAGTGAAATTTGTTTAATTTCTCAAGTTGATGTAAGCTAGTTATGGCATAGGAAGCTATCATGTGAATTTTGATAACATTTTTAAAGTAAGCTCCACTCAAGCAGTTATATATCTTCCTAAGCTAGTGAAGCCTACTAACACCATATGAAAGGAATGTCAGATGGGAAAGCATACTAGAGTTTATTTTTGGAGAAAACAACATCATTCTAATGGAGTACTAGAGTTGGTGCATACTGATCTATGTGGTCCCTCCAGAATTAGAAGTCTACAAGGAGAAAGGTACTTTATGTTGCTTATTGATGATTACTCTAGGATGATATGGGTTTCTTTCTTGAGAGAAAAACATGAAGCATTAGAAAAGTTCAAAAATTTCAAAGCTATGGCCGAGAATGAGATAGGTTTGAAGATTAAATGCTTAAGGTCAGATAGAGGTGGTGAGTTCACTTCTTGGGAGTTCAATTATTTATGTGAAGAGAATGGAATCAAGAGACAATTATCTGCTCGTTGGAATCCTCAACAAAACGGAGTTGTTGAGAGAAAGAACAAAACAATTCTAGATGTTGCTAAAACTATGATGTTGGAAGGTAATGTTCCTCATATCTATTGGAGAGAAGCTGTAAGAACTGTTGTATATACTATTAACTAGGTAAATGTCAATGGTAATTCTAGTAAGACTCCTTTTGAGCTATGGTTTGGTTATAAACCTATTGTTAAATATTTAAAAATATTTGGAAGTAGATGTTATATCAAGAGAGATGAAGATATAGGCAATTTTGATGCTAGGAGTGATGAAGGAATTTTTCTGGGTTACTATACTAAGAGCAAGGCCTACTGGTGCTATAATAGAAGATTAAGGAAAATGGTTGAAAGTGAAAATGTCATAGTTAATGAAGACACTACTAGATCATCTAGATACTGTGGATATGATTTAGATGACCAACATGATAGTACCAATAATGGAAAGAATGGTTAGACACATAATCAAGTTCAAATTGTTTTGGTGAATCAAGAGAGTCTAGAAGGAGAAGCTAGTGGAAGTGTAAAAGAAAGAACAAACGAACTAGAAGTTCAAGATAATCCCAAAGTTCTGAGGTATGTAAAGCTAAATCATTCTGAAGATTAGATTATAGGAGATAAGAACAAAGGTTTGCAGACTAGAAGAAGAATTGTAGAAGAGTATTGTCTAATTTCCAAGACTAAGCCCAACAATGTCAATGAAGCATGTAAGGATGAATATTGGATGGAAGTAATGAAGGAATATCTGATGCAAATAGAGAAAAATGATACATGGATTATGTTCCCAGACCTCAGGATAAAAATGTGATTAGAACAAAATGGGTCTTTCAGAATAAGCTGGATGAACAAGGTGAAGTGGTTAGGAATAAAGCAATACTGGTATGTAAAGGGTACTCACAGATGGAAGGTATTGATTTTGAAGAAACCTTTGCCCCTGTTGCTAGAATTGAAGCTGTAATATTAGTTATTTCTTATGCTGCTTTTAAGAACTACAAAGTCTATAAAATGGATGTAAAGTCAACATTTCTAAATGGTGAGCTAGAAGAAGAAGTATATGTTGAGAAACTAGATGGATTTCAACTGACTGATAAGGGAGATATCGTTTACCGATTGAAGAAAGCACTATATGGACTCAAGCAAGCCCCTAGAGCCTAGTATGCTAGACTGGATAAATAATTGTTGAAGCTTAGATTCAACAAAGGTATTGTTGACAGTAATCTATATTTTAAGATGGATCAGGATAAAGAGTTGATTATTGAAGTCCTTGTTGACGACATCATTTTTGAAGGTGATGATGATTTATGTATGAAGTTTGCTGATGAAATGAAAAGTGAGTTTGAGATGTCAATGATTGGAGAGCTAAAATTCTTTTTGGGATTGGAAATTACTTAGCTAGACAATGGAATTTTTATATCTTAGTCCAAATATGTAAGAGTTATTGAAAAAATTTGGCATGTAAGACTCAAAACCTGTTGGTACACCCATGGTAACCGAATGCAAGTTAACATAGAATGATGGTTCTCCTAAGGAAAATAAAACAAGATATAGGTCAATGATCAGTGGATTACTTTATTTGATTCAGAATAGACTAGACATCATGAATGTTGCATGTATGGTTGCTAGATATCAAGCTGATCCAAAGGAATCCCATGTAACTATTGTAAAGAGAATTTTTAGATACTTGAAATGGACAGTTGATTTTGGTCTATGGTATCCTAAAGATGATGATCTTATCTTGAGTGCCTTTAGTGATGCAAATTGGGTAGGAGATGTGGATGATAGGAAAATTAATAGTGGTGGTGCCTTCTTCTTGGGGAACAAGTTGGTGTCTTGGTTAATTAAAAAGCAAAATTCCATTTCCTTATCTACTGCTGAGACATAATATATTACTGCTGCAAATAATTGTACTCAAGTAATATGGATGAAGCATATGCTAAGTGATATTAGAATTTAGTATGATGAGCCTATTACTATATTTTTTGATAACTCAAGTGCCATAAACATTTCCAAGAATCCGGTGTTGCATTCAAAGACAAAACATATATCTATAAAATATCACTTTTTGAGAGACAAAGTGAGTGATAAAGAAGTCAGACTGGAGTATGTGCCTACTAAGGAATAGATTGCAGAAATATTTACTAAGTCATTGCCTAAGGATACTTTTGAGTATCTTAGAGGGAAGTTAGGGGTGATTTCCCCTCCCAATCAAAACTAAGATGCAAGTCTTTGCATCAGTCCGTGCATTTACAACCATATCTTGTTTTAGATTGATGTTGTGGTGGCTGCTACTTAGGGGGAGTAGTCAGATGATTCAAATATGTGGTTCAGATCTTGTGTACCTTTGCCATTGATGTCAAAGGGGGAGAAGAGTAATGTGAAATTTGTTTGTAGAAGAAAGGGGGGGAAGAGTCATGTGGAAAAGGGAGATGATCAATATCTAAGGGGAGACTGTTGGAGAAGAGTTAGTTGTGTTGATGGTATTTTTCACATCATGTGTTACCATCAATGCCAAAGGATGAGATTGTTGGATGCTGTTGTTGTGTTGCTAATATGTGGTTTTCATTGATGTCAACACTATTAGCATTGATGTCTTAAAGGTTGTATATGTTGAGGATATTGAGAAAATTATAATAAATATGTTGAAGGTTGTCTGTGAAGCTGTGAAGTTTAGTGTGATGGAAATTTTAGTTTGTTGGTATTTAGAAGTAATGATTTAAAGGGTTTGTTGTTGAGCCTATCTAGTTTATACTCCATAATTTTTTGAGATACACATCAAGATTGGAGCAAGTTGTGAGTTTTTGTGTTCCTATAGTTATTCCATTACTGTACCTGGTGTTTCTAGAAGAATAGAATGTAATTCTGGTAATTTGAGTTGTTTTGTATGCTCCTACAATGTTACTTGATGTTTATAGATTGCGCTCTATCTTTTTTGCATGTCTACATTGATCGATGTGTTCGTGATTGAAGATTTTTCCTTTGTGTGTTCGAGTTTTCATGTTCTTGACCGACATGGTGGTTGTAGTGTGTTGCGGATCCTTGTGGATTAATTTTTGAATGCTTGGCATGTTCAAGGATGTTGTTTTAGGTCTTCATTATGTTGTGACTAACTGCGGTTGGTGCGCATTAAGATTTGTTCATGAATTGAGCCAACAATTTGTATTCATTAATTCTTTTATTTTTGGCCGACAAAGTTGTTGATGTAATTCCATGAAGTGGATATATAAGAGCGATTTTTTTCTTCATTCGAGATGTGTGTGTGTGTGAAGTATATGTGCGAATAAAGATCAAATCATTCGATTGCAAAGCAAAGTGTGAAGAAGTGTTTCTGTGCCTAACCAAAACTGTCATCATGCTTTTGAAGAAGCTAATATCTCAGTTCAATCTCTTCAAATGGATTTAATTTGAAAGCTTTATGTAAGGCAGTGTGTATTCTTTGAGCAGTGAGCTCTAGGCAGTGTGCCTGAGTGCATGTGCATTCCTTATACTATTAACAGGGTATAACATGTGGATTAACCTCCATCGTGGTTTTTCCCCTAATAGGGTTTCCACGCAAAAATATTGGTGTTATGTGTTTCTGATGTGTTTTTGATTCATTCTTTCACTGTTATTTATCAGATCTGAGATTAAAGGTTAATAAGGTTAAATAAGTTTTAAATTCTGTGAAAAATGATTCACCCCCCTCTTAGTTGTCTTTTCTTATTTTTCCAACAAATCTTGCCATCTTTTTCACCCAGTTTGGATCAGTTTTGGGCACTATTTTGGAGGCTTTTCTCTTGAGCTCGAAAATGACATTCAAGTTTCTATTTCAGAGAGCTTTTCACTCAAAATTTTGTGCTTTCACTATTGGACACTTGGGAGATATAAGTTGGAGAAAAAACTTAGTTTTTTCTTAGTTCAAGTTTAGATTATTGCTTCTTCCTCTCTTGTTCATTTGCAAAGAGTTTTTAAGCATTTTCTGCTCAGATTTTGATGTTGTATACTCCTTCATTTCTAATAAAACAACAGAGCATTCTTATCTCCAATTTCTATCTCATGTTTACAATATTGATTTATGTTCATTGTGATCATAAGAATTAGATATTTTGTATGTCTCATTATTGTGAGTTTGTGAGTGTAGAAAGTTCATAGGTTGCATGTTGTGCTTGAGTCTAAATCTTCATGTAAATCAATTTTTGGGTTGTATGTTCATGTGAGAGTTATCATTTTCAAGAAGTTTTTGTGAGTGAATTATCAAGATCAATTAGTAAAGTTATGGTGCATCACCATTAGGTTTTAGGTTTCATTTCAAGTAATCTTTCTAAACCTTTTCCTCAGAAAATTATGTAGTTTAGGTGATTTTCTAGGGGAACCAACCCTTCTGGAGATTCATTCTCGCTATAGGTCATCCACAACCTGAGAGTGTTTCCATGTTTCAACAGGATAGTTAAGTTTAACTTGGCTAGGGTGTGATCTTGATTGTTAACAACTGACACAAAATTAAAGTTGTAACAATGTCCCAATTTTATGGAGGATTTGTAGGACATAAGGAATGTCCCATATTATAGTTGAATAAGAATTATTATGTATGTGATTGTTTACACAATACCATACACTTATCAAGTAGTAAGAGTTCTAAGTAGGTTCATAACAATACTAGGTAATGACTACTGGACATAAGTAAAAGGAGTATTCAAGTAATTGAGAGGACTTATCAATTAATATTTTACTTATCATGGTACAATAATGTGGGTAAAGAATTGAGCATACAAGGATTTTTAGATTATAAATGGGATGGATATCCTAATCAACTAGCAATTATGGTTTTATTCTATTTGGTGAAGTATCTAGCTAGATGAGAAAGTGGTAGAAAATAATCACTCCATCCATAACTCTTGTAAGAAAGTAGTTTGGTTAAAGATATTAAGTTGAAGTATTGGTTTCAAGAGTCATATAGTGGTGAAGTGTGATTCATAGAGTATTTTTTTTTTTCAAGAAATATTGTTTACCAAGCTATAACCAAGCACATCTATATGCAATATTATTTTATGAGGGATATTGTTGAGTCTAAGTTAATATGGTTAATATTGGCACTTAGGTAAACATTGTTAATTATTTTATAAATCCTCTAATTAATACCAAGTTCAAGTGGTTTAGGGATTATATGGGTTTGTCCCATTTCAAAATATGAATTTAATTTATTAGGTTGTATACCACACTTTATTTTATAGTAAATATTAAGTGGGAAAATGTTGGGCCTTGGGGTGATTGTCACATGTAGAGAGTTATTGAATTGAGAGTTTATCTACATAATGCAATATAATAATTTATAGTGAGTTTAAAGTGTTATGGTATAATATGCATGTTAGTTTACATGTGATAATGTTGTGTTAAATTTTTTAAGAAATTTAGAGGATAAATCATGATGTTGGAGCACTTGTGTAGAGCTAGAATTTACATGGCACTATCTAAGAGAATGGTAATATTTTGGAAGATGAAACAAGGTATCATGCGTATTCATAAGTGATGATATATTTGTTTGTGATACAATAAGCCAAGAGTTAGTAGTGGTGAATATGTACAAGAAAACATGAATCCATTAACATTGTTGAGTGAATAACTATTTATTCATAGTGTGCAACAACACATAAATATACAAGGTGAATATCCACATGGAGGGATAATGTTTGGTGAAAGGTGTGATGTATAAATATAATTGTTAACTTAGTATTCCATGTGTTGATTATAAAGCTAGATAGTTGTGATTCCATGTTTACATTTATATGTATTATCTTGTGTGAAAGTGCCATGGTTGGATGGTTTTTCAAGGTTACTATTGGATATAACATACTTGGTGTGGGAAATTAGTGTTATTGCAAAATAAGTATGTTGTATATTGATAATCTATAAAAAAAATTCTATTTAATCCTTGATTCTAAACAATATAATGATGGATATCTTTTGGTGGTAAGATTTTCTCCCATTAGGGTTTCTCATGTAAATATTTTAGTCTTGTGCAAATTGTGTATGCATATTCTTCCATTTACTACTTTAATGTTGTTAAATATATTTTATAAATACTATTGACTATTATTGGATCACATTATCCTAAGTTTATTTATCCCAATATATCATTCCTATGTAAAAGAGGTGCAAATTTCCAACATATATATATACAAAATAAATAATAAATCTATAAAACCATAAGATAGATTATGATTTGTTAGGTTATTAGAATTCTACGTATTAAAAAGTGGCACAAAAAAGATACTTTAGTTTCTTGAAGTGCCACATACATGAGAGTTAAAATTTAGGGTGAGAATATAGTAATTTATAGATAAAATTGTCTTTTCTATTAGTTATATCATGCCACAAACAATCTCTACAAGTAGGATGAATATTCAATAGGATAGGTAACATAGGGTAGTTGGCTTCCATACATCTTTGAAGTGACCTATATGATTTATAAATCATAAAAATAATATATATTATGTATTTTCCTTTTTTTTTTTTTTTGAGACTTAATTGTGTAAAGCTAGATGTTCATTTGAATTGATTATGATTTGTGTCAAGTGGTATTAGAGTGGGAGTTGATTTGGCGAGTGAGAGTCATGTGCACTCCATAAAAAGTGTCTTTATACAAGTGTCACATTATAGTTGAATTAGAGGAACTATTAACCATGGTGAAATAAAATAATTAGGAAACAATTGATCTATAAGATCATCACGTGTCGTAGAAATTGATAACATGTTGAGAGCCCTTTGTGTAATTATTAGTACTAGAGTTGTATAGATAGGGTATTCATGAGTAAGTATGTATAGACCTTGAATTTGAGGAGGAATTCACCATTGAGGATAGGTTCACAAGAGCCCTTCTAAAAGTTGAAGGAAAACAAAGGTTCAATCTCACAACCTACTCAATAAAATTTAATATTAATGCAAGAGCATCCATTATCTATAAGTAGTCCTATATTAAACAAAATGATTTTTCTTTCTTTCCTTTATTTTTATTTCTTAGGGAATGTGTGTGCATTAGGAATTTATGTTTACACCGTTTTTAGTATATTTTTGAAGATTCATGGATGCTTGTGCCTTAATACAAAAGGATTGTGTTGTGGAATTCTTGTTGTGTCTATTGAAAAATAACCCTTTTATTATCTATTCTCACTAAAATAAAACATATAATTTGTGTGGTAAAAAAAATCATATTCATACTTAAATTTATGAATGTGACTTTGTTAATAACATATCTATTTATGTATTGTTAAAAATTAACTAGCCATATAGATTCCTTAAATAATTCAAGTAATCTAAAAAGGAACCTTATGTGCACCTTGATTTATAATTCGAATTTCATATATTTAATATGTTGGGTTCACATCCTTGAACATCATATCTAGAAGTTATGGGCTAGATAGATCATTCATTTAGTGGTATGCAGTTGATAATAGAATATTCACCAACTAAGATGAACCAATTAGGAGATACAATAAATTTGGCACCCATAGAGCACATCTAAACTAGTTCAAATCAAGATATGTCTTGAAAATATAGTTGATGTTTTTATCCTTACTAAGGGGATAAGTTGTATTATTAATTATAATCCCAAACTAGAAGTTGATCACAATACATTAGAGTTTTTAGCAAGTTTTATATGTTCATAAGTACACATAACTTTAACATTGTAATAAAGCTATAAGACCTTAACAAAATGCAAGATTAAAAATTATAAAGAGATTTATAATTGTTCAATCCTATATTTTGTTGTATGGTTTGTTCCATATAAATCCGTGTTATTTTTCTTTTTTGGTATAGTTTTTTCTCAATTTTATAGTTTTTAATTGGATCCTTAGACCTTAAATTGAATTAGTTAGTATCAAAGAAAGGAGTGTTTGTACGTAGTTAATTCCAATGAAGATACCCATATTATATGATTTCTATCTACACATAGAGGGTTGATGCTTAGATGTCATTCAATCTATAGTTGATAATGTCACCTAGAAGAGTTTTTGGTAGAGGCATAGCCAAATTCACTAATATAACTTAGAGATAAAAAAAAATCACAAAGCTGTTTTGAGTGAGGAAAAGGAGATTATGTGGACTTGAATAAGATTTAAATATACTAAATCCAAACATTGTGAACTGAAATAGGAGAAGGTGGAATGGTACATAAATAAATTGTCTTTTACCATCTAAGATGGGATGAGCATGTTGAGGCTATACAACATAGAGGGCACTTACAAATACATCCTAAAGAATGAGGAGAATATCAACTAAATGAAATAAAAGAATTCTAGAGGAAAGGAAGATAAAGTTCCAATAAATATTAGTAAGGTTGATCTATAAAGAAGACAAACATTTATCCACCAACTGATAATGAATATAACAATACAAGTCTAAAGAAAGGCTTAGGTAGACACAAAAAAATTGAAAGAGGATTTAATGGTGTATATTTATAGTTTGGAATGTTGGGTTACCAAACCTTTGAATGCCATAAGACTTGACTTGAGGGTAGAAAAAATAAGGTGGGATAAAATATTATCAAAGTTTATAGAGAATGGATCATCAAAGAAGGGTGTATATCATAAGCATGGGATGAGATCACGATTGAATAGAATGCATTAAAAAGTAATAATCCAAATAAATAAAAAATACTCATAAAAATTCAAGACACACCAATGTTTTCAAGAATGAAGCAATGTGAGATAAAATAGAAACTGTCTACTTAATCTAACAACATGCTTTATCATACATACTATTCACAAAGATTGCTAGGTGTAATATCTATGCAAATGCACACCATTTATAGATTCTTTAAGAGGTGTACCATCCATTACCTTAATTTTATATACTCCAAACCCATAATATTTATCAATGATATAGGGTCCTAACCAATTAAGGCTAAACTTCCCTTTTCCATTTGGAACAAAATTTACATTGTGTTGATTTTCATACAACAACAAATCCCCTTTATTGAACGAATGAGGAATGATGCTATCATTATACTTACGTTGCTTAATTTTTGAATAATCTTGAAGATGTTCAAGAGTGTTTATGCGTTGTTCATCGAACATTTCAAGCTATTGCAATCATTGTTCTCTATAAGTTTTGTCATCAATAAGGCCAATAAGAGAGATCCTTAAAAAGGGAATTTATAACTCTAAGGGAATTATTGCATCTACATTGTAAACAAGGTTGTATGGTGTATTTCCTATAGATGTACAAATGCTTGTGCAGTAAGCCCATAACACATAGGAGAGTTGAGTATGCCAATCCTTGTTATGTTTGTTAACCATTTTATGTAAGATTTGTTTAATTGTTTTGTTTGTTGCTTTTGCTTGACCATTAGATTACAAATAATAAGGTTTAGAAAAGATGTTGAATGTGAAATATTCCTAAAAACTTCTTCACCTCCTTGTTCTTAAATGGTGTCCTATTATTTGTAGCTAAGGCTGAAGGAAGGCCAAATCAAGCGATGATATTTTCTAAGATAAAATAATAGATTATATTAGTAGTTGTGGAATAAAGAGGGTTTGATTCTACCCATTTCGTGAAGTAATTGGTAGCATGGATTATAAATGTGTGTCCTAAAGAGGAAGGATGAGAAAATTTCCTATAAGATCCAAGCCTCACAAAAAAAATGGCCAAATAATAACTTGAGCATGAAGTTCAGAAGCAGGAGTGTGAATCAAATTATTAAGTTGTTGACACTTAGGACATTTCTTAACATGATAAAAATAGTCTTGTTTCATATTTCACCAATAATTTCCTATACATATTAATCTTTGAAATAATGATCATCCTCCAAAATTCCCCTCACAAGCACCCGCATGAGCTTTGTCAAGAGTCACAGGGATTTTAGATTGTTTAAGATATATAAGGAGAAGGACATCGAATGATCACCTATACAACACATTGGCTAGGATTATATAACGAGTTGTAGGTTTTTGAATATGAGCTCTAGTGTTCTTGGTGGCTGGTTCAGGAAAAGTACCTTCTTTTAGATACTTAAATATTGACATACACCATTCATTAGAGGTTTCAATTTTGGCAACCAATGTTTCCCTTATCTTTCCATTTATCAATGGTGATGTAAGAGTGTGAATAAAAAATCTGAAATCCAAGGAAGTATCATTGAGAGATACAAGAGAAGTGATACTTGAAATTGCATCTGCATGTTGATTATCCTTTTGTGGAATATTTCCAATAGTGTATGATATAAAATGTTCCAATATTGTTAGTGTGAGGTATCGATATTGAGATAAATTATTGTGCTTTACTTGATAAGATCCATTAGTTTTTTTAATGATCAATTGAGAATCACCAAATATATGAATGTGTTGAACACCTAAAGACAAGGCCGTGCATAATCCAACGATAAGGGCTTCATACTCAATAGTGTTGTTTGTACATAGGGAATTTAGATGATAGGATAAGGGAGTTATCTTTCCTAAAGGGGGTATTAGTATAACTCCAACTATGGATCCAATTCGACAATTAGATCCATCAAAATATAATTCCCATGTTTCATTATCATCTATTTTTAACACATTTTTGTCAGGGAATGTATTTGGTAAAGCTAATGGTGAGGGATCCTCAACTAAATGGTTAGTCAATTCTTGGCCTTTGATTTATTTTTGAGGAATAAATTTAAGGTCAAACTCAGTTAACAACATAACCCATTTAGCTAGACATCCTGATAAATCAATTTTAGTGAAGAGGTTTTTTAAAGGATCAAATTTTGTAATGACATGCACTTCTAAATTTAAAAAATAGCGTCTCAACTTTTTGGTGGCAAACATAAGAGAAAAAACATTTCTTTTCTATATTTTTATAATGGGTTTCATAATCTATCAATGTTTGACTTATGTAGTAAATAGGATGTTCTTTACCATTATCTTGTTGTGCCAATAACATAGGAGGAGAATGGGTTGGAACTAAAATATAAAGAATATTAGGTTTTCTTGATATGGATGGTTGTAAGATGGGAGGATTAGCTACGTATTGTTTCAAAATTTCAAAGGATTTCTGACAATCCTCGTTCCATCTAAATTCATTTTCTTTCTTAAGGAGTTGATGCAGGAGCAACACTCTCATGATATTTTTATGTTCTATTTTGATTTTAGGAGTCTTATTTGAGTTGGTTAAGGTATTAGGAGGTCCATTGGGATCATGTCCAATGGTTTGGGTAGCTTAAATAGACCTAGGAATTCAAATATTGGTTTTCTCGCTAAAATGCCAACTTGAATTTCTAAGGTGTTTTTGGCTTGTTTCAAGGTTGGGGTTTGTTACTAAACTCTTTTTTTTGTTTTTTCTGAGTCTAATAAGGTTTTACAATACCATGAATGACCTTTCAAGGTCACTTTACATGTTTCTTTTAGTTTAGGTTGTGTAAAAGTGCATATTTTGTAAGTTTAAGTGCTAAAAAAGGACATTGGGACTTTAGGTTTTGATAAAAAGCATGTAATTTCAAATTTAAATATTCTTGATCATCATTCAAATTGAAGAAATAAAGAAGAATGCTCCAAGAAATGGTTGAAGGAGCTTTTTGAGGAAAATACCCTTGTTTCTTAATAATTTTGACATTTTTTTTTATAGTTTTAGTTTGAAAATAGTTTTGAATGGCCTTTTACAACACCATGTCAGATTTTTAAATGGATTGAATTATAGTGTTGTATTTTTATATTCAATTTATTTTTGTTTCATTAAATTTCATGGGGTTTTGAGAAAGATATGGAAAAATTACTATTGACTTCCCTGTTGCTGATGTAGGGTTTCCAGCAAGAGAAAAAAATCATAACTTTTGTTTCCATTGTTGAAAATTATTGAAACTTGGTGGAACCATTCCATAGGTTTCTATCAAAGTTCCCACCAAAGGAAAAATATTAATTCAATCGTATGAGTGAGTTGTGTAGATATGTTTATATGCATTGTCAACAAATTGTCAAAACCCTAGGGTGTTGAGGGTTTAGTTCAAGATTCATTTGTTTTATGTTCACCATAGAATTTTAAGGTTTGGTGAGGTCCTCTAGAGTAAATTTAAGGTTTGATAAGCCTAAAAATTCCTAAGAGTGAGTGTGGTTTCAATAAACACCAATTAGGACCTTGTTTAAGGGTTTGAGTCTAGAAAGGCAAGTTTATAGAAATCTTCCAAGATAGGGTTATAAAACCTTTAGGAGAGTCAATAGGAGTCTAGAATCATTGTCATTTGCATATTTTTTATCCTCTGCATCATTATTGGTATTAGATCCAGGTTAATTAAGAAAAATAATATAAGGGTTAACAATCCAAAAAGGGAAAGATGCCTCCAAGGAACACTGAAAGGGTGGTTGAGAGAATAAAAACACTATTGGGAGAAGCCCTTGTTAGAGAAATAAGGCAAATGAGAGTCAATTTAGCTAAGATAATAGAAACAAAATTGGGGGAAGCCCTTGAAAGAAGAGGAGTGGTTATAGGGGATGAGTGACCAATAATGAGTGGTAGATGAAGAACCTAAAGAAGAAAGGGATGTTGATGATCTGAGGATGGAAAGATTGTTGACGGTAGCTAAGGGTGAAGGAACCAAGGTGAATATGGAACTTACAATATATGCAGGTTGTTTTAATGGTGAAGAACTCCTTGATTGGATATGGGAGTTGGACAAGTACTTTGAGTTTGAGGAGGTACCTAAAGAGCAGCAAGTAAAGTTGGCCAGGACCAAGCTGAAAGGTCATGCATCCCTATGGTGGAATTATGTTTAGGAAGACATGAAAAGGAAAGGAAAATACAAGATTACTTCTTGGGATAGGATGGTTGCCAAGTTGAAGGGAAAATTTATGCCTAATGACTACATGACTCAGTTGTATAGGAAGTTGTAGAACTTAAAAAAAAGGATATGGGATTGAAAGAGTACACTGGGGAGTTTTATAAGTTGAGTATCATATTAGGACACATGGAGGATGATACAAACAAGGTTGTAAGATACCTTAATGGATTGAAATATAGCTTGCAAGATGAGTTGAGCCTTATAATCTCCAAGACACTTGAAGAGTGTTATTAGTTGGCCTCAAAGGCGAGGAGAAGTTGAATAGGAAGCAAGAAAAGAAGAATAGAGGTAGATGAAGGACTTACAGAGGTAGAAGAAAATCACCAGAAAGTCAAGGTGAGTCAAGCACCTCTCAAGAGAAAGAACCACGTTCAAGAGAAGGTTTTAGAGGAAGAATTCCTAACTTCATGGGTAGATTTGGACAAAGAGGAGGATTCAATGGATTCACATGCAAATGATACGAGTTCAACAAGTTTGTAGGTCATCAAGCTTGGGAGTGTCTAGAAGAGAAATCAACTACCGCCTTTAGGAATGAAATAAAGAATCAAGTTTCTCAAGGAGGAGATGAGAAATTTTTAACTCCTCACCACAACCAGAGGAACTAGAGATAGGAGAATCCTTATTGATGAGAAGGACATTGATCAAGGTTCCAATGGAGAAGGATCCACCACAAAGGAAGTCATTATTTAGGACTATTTGTAAGTGCCAAGGTAAGTGTTGAAAATTTGTTATAGATTTTGGTAGTATTAATAATTTAGTTGTTGTTGAGATGGTAGAGAAACTAAATTTGAAGAGATTACCTCATCTAACACCATATAAAGTCTCATGGTTGAATAAGGGGCAACAAGTACTAGTCAATGAATATTGTTGGGTAGAGTTTCAAATAGGAAAGTGCAAAGACAAGGTGTTATGTGATATCATCCCTATGGATGTATGTCATGTGTTATTTTATAGGCCTTGGAAATATGATAGAAAAATAATGCATGATGGTAGGAATAATATCTATGTTTTAGAGAAGGATGGAGTTACCTATACCTTAGCACCTTTGAAAGAGAAAGATAAAGACAAAAATGCTGGATCAAGTGTGATGTTAGTGGGTGAAAAAGAGTTTCTAAATACAATGGAAGAGGAAGACATAGGTTGTGTAGTGATGATCAGACCTAGGACTCTCATAACAACAACAAGAATTGATGAGTTTCCATGTGAAATTCAAGACATGTTGAAGGGTTATGTAGATATAGTTGTTGATGAACTTCCTAACTCCTTGCCTCCAATGAGAGATATTAGTCACCATATAGAATTTATACCAGTGGCTAGTCTACCAAACAAAGCATCCTATAAGATGACACCCCAACAAAATGAAAAATGTAAGATATCTAAAGAAAAGGATGATGTCAAAAAAAGTGATACAAACAAAATTATTTGGAAGGTTGAAAATGATAATAATTTTGATGCTAAAAGCAACAAGATTGATATGAAGGAAATTGCAAAGCTGAATGAGCAATTCTTGATGAAGAAAGGAAATTTAGAGCAATACCATTTTCAAACTAAGTTGAATATAGAAGATGGAAAAATAAAATAGCTGAAACTACCAATGGAGCTGTAGATGACACTGATTTTGATACAAAAATTAACAAGGTTGGTATGAAAAAAATGATGAGAGTGAGTTAGAGCAGATGAACACAAGTAGACTGTCATCAAAGAGGTGTAAAATGATGTTAAATACAAGGCACATTAAGTGGGTTGAGTTCCTACAAAGCTACAATTTCACAATCACACACAAGAAGGGGTAGAGTAATAAGGTGGCTGATGTTTTGAGCAGAATAGCATTAATAGTGCAATCAATTCAATTTAAAAATGCTGGTATCGAAGCACGCAAGGAAGTGTATAAAGACAGTGAGGATTTTAAAGAAGTTTATGAGGTTTGTACGCAACCTATTAGCATTAACAGAGAGAAGTGGCTAGACTGTCTTATACAAGGTGGTTTATTGTTTAAGGGAGAACAACGTTGTGTTCCAAAATGTTCTATGAAAAGTGCAAAGGGTAAACAATATGCAATTTCCATGCAAGGGATTCATCAACAAGTGAAAGAGAAGCTCCAAGCTAGTGTGGAAAAATACAATCCAAAGGAAAATTTGTAGAGAAGCGAGGTTGGTTTTAAGGTTGGAGATATTATCTTAGCACATCTCAAGAGGAATAGTGGAGTATGATTCTCACCAATTTTTAGTGTTGCTAATTTATACCCTTACAAAGGGGATGCCATTGTTGATGAAGGAACAAGTCTACAGAAGATATTAGATGCTGATTGGATAAATGATTTACCACCCACCAAACCAATAGAGTTAGAGTGCATTCTTGACACAAAAGAAGGCAATAAGACTAGAGGAAAGCAATAATTCCAATATTTGGTCAATTGGAAAGGAATCCAAAATAAGGATGCCACATGGATGAAAAATTCAGATATTATTAAGCATGGAATGAATATTGTAGACCTCCTCTCAGGTGGAACCCGATTTTCTTTTTCTTTTCCTTGGGAGTATGATGCAGGAGCATCACTCTCATGATATTTTTATGCTTTATTTTGATTTTAGGAGTCTTATTTGAGTTGGTATAGGTCTTAGGAGATCCATTTGGATCATGTTCAATGGTTTGGGTAGCATAAATAAATGTAGGAATTTAAATATTGGTTTTCTTGCCAAAATATCAACTTGAATTTCTAGTGTTTTTTTTGGCTTGTTGCAAGGTTTAGGTTTGTTCCTTAGATATTATTTTTGGTTTTCAAAGTCTAATAAGGTATTAGAAGACCATGAATGACCTTGTAAGGTCACTTTACATGTTTCTTTTAGTTTAGGTTGTGCAAAAGAATATATCTTGCAAGTTTAAGTGCTAAAAAAGGACATTGGGACTTTAGGTTTTGATGAAAATCATGTAATTTCAATTGAAACCATTATTGATAATAATTCACAACTAATAAATGAAGAAGATTGCTCCAAGAAATGGTTGAAGGAGCTTTTTGAGGAGAATACCCCTGTTTCTTCATAATTTTGATAATTTTTTGTAGTTTCAGTCTGAAAATCGTTTTGTACGACCTTATATGATGCCATGTCAGATCTAAAAATGGATGGAATGATAGTGTTGTGTTTTCAAGTTTAAATTATTTTGGTTTCATTAAATTTCATGAGGTTTTGAGCAAGATATGGAAAAATTACTATTGACTGCCCTGTTGCTGATCTAGGGTTTCTAGTGAGAAAAAAATTCACAACTTTTGTTTCCATATTTGAAAATTCTTGAAAATTGGTGGAACCCTTACTTAGGTTTCTTCTCAAGTTCCCACCAAATGAAAATTCCTAATGTAATAATATGAGTGAGTTGTGTAGATCTTTTTGTATGAATTATCAAAAAACCGTCAAAACCCTAGGCTGTTGAGGATTTAGTGCAAGATTCATTTGTTTTGTGTTGATCATAGCACTGTAAGATTTGGTGAGGTTCTCTAGAGTATGTTGAAGGTTTGATAAGCCTAAAAAGTCCTAATATGAGTGTGGTTTCAATAAACACCAATTAGGACCTCGTTTAAGGGTTTGAGTCTAGAAAGAAAAGTTTACATAAATCTTCCAAGATAGGGTTATAACACCTTTAGGAGAGTCAACATGAATCTAAAATTATTGTCATTTTCATCTTTTTTATCCTTTGCATCAGGATTTGGGTGAAGGGAAGAGTCTTATTTGCCAACGATGCAATACAATGACAAATAGCTTGAATCTTTCCTTGTAAGCTACACAATTGTGAAATATTCATAGGAGGTGGCATGCTTACTATATCATCAATATTATTTGTTTCCACCTCATTTCCTCTATTAGACACTATAAATCCCAAAAAAATTCCACTTTCCACACCAAAGACACATTTTTGTGGGTTCAGCCTCATGTTGTACTTATGAATTCTTTCAAAGATTTTATGAAGGATTTTTACATGATCTTAACGCATTACAGGCTTAGCCAAAATATCATCAACATAGTCTTCCAAAATGTTGTGTATGAAATCATGAAATATTAATTTCATAGCTCTTTAATATGTTTCTTTGGTATTTTTCAATCCAAAAGGCATGACAACCCAAAAAATGTTCCCCAAGGTGTAGTGTAAGTTGTTTTATACTAATCACAAGGGTTGACAAAAAATTGATTGTATCCTAAAAAACCATCCATAAATGATAATAGAGTATGTCTCGTAGTTGAATCCACTATCATGTCAATGTTTGGAAGGGTTAATCATCCTTTAGATATGGTTTATTGAGATCACAAAAATCTGTACATAGGCTAATGCGATTATTAGGTTTTACCACTGCAACGATATTGGATATCCAAGGTGAATAATGAATAGGGTAGATGAAACTATCTTGTAAGATATTTTCAATATTAGTATTGACTAATAAATCCACCTTAGGATTCATCTTGTGTATGTTTTATCTCACCTATTTAGCATCTTTTTCAAGGACAATGTTATGGGTCACTATCTTAGGGTCAATACCCAACATATCCGAATAAGTCCAAGAAAAGATTTTAGGAAACTCATGTAACAATGTTGTGTAATATTCTTGTTCATCATCATCAAGACATTTTATTATTTGAAGCACCTTCTCCTTATTATATGGGTCCAGTGTTAGGTTGATGGTGTCTCCTAAAAGTAACAAATTGTGATTTGGATTGTTAGGATTTTTTTGGGATTCATCTTTTTCATCATCATATGACTCAATATATTTCCCAAAATATCCCTTAGCACTTAAATAATAGTGAAATCTATGATTATGATGATGAATAGGAATTGTTTTATACATTCCCAAGAATTCTTCTAAAGATTCATCATTTTCAAAGGTATCCAATGACATATCATCATATGTAGTATCTATCATTTTAAGATGCATCAAATTCAAGGTTGTCGTCGGGGAATCTTGTGTGATGACATTGAAATTAAACAAAGGTCTTTTTGACGATTTCATTATTTTTGAAGGAAAATAACCAAGACCTCTTGTTGTTTCTTGTGTATTAAGCTCTATGGGAACATGAATTCCTTGCTATTTTGCATCACATCCTTTTCCATTGTAACCAAAATTATTCATTAATTGATATCCTCTTCCATAAATGGCTTCCATTTATTTCAAGGAAGGTGATTTCTCATAATTGATACCACTGTGACTTCTTTCTCTTTTTCTAGTTTTGACTATGTAATATTGTATTCTCCCATGAATGTAGGTATGAAATCTAATGAACCCCAATCATCATCCAATAATTTTGTCACTGATGAAAGACACTCATCTTTATTCTCAATTTGTAAAGGTTCCACTTTTACAGTTGGTGCCAATGCCTCAAGAGGATTCTCCATTCTTGTTTCAGTTTGCAATTTTTTTTCAGATTTTAGATCATCTTTTATCATGTAAACCTTTTTGTTGTAATTATATTTCATTAAGCAATGAAGCATTGAAGGAAATCCTTTCATTTCATGAATCCATGGTCTACCCAAGAGAAGATTGTATGAAAGGTCATGGGGCATGACATGATAGGAGTTTGCAATACAACCTTACCAACTTTGATAGGTAATGTTATTACACCAAGTAGTTTTCTTCCAACATTATCAAAACCATGGATAAACAAAGTATTTGATTGAATTTTGATCTTATTTGCCTCAAATTTTTCCACAATATTAATACTACAAACATTAAGATTCAAACCATTGTCAATAAGGGTATGCCTAATCCCAACCTTGTTAAGAACAACCATTATCATCAAAGCCTCATTTTGTTTTTGTGTTTCTTAGGGAGGTAATTAAATATCATGAAATACAATATCCATATTACCCTAATTCATACCCTCAATTAAGGCTATTACATCACTTGGTTTGCACTAGGAGGGACCGCGAATTTTTGCAAAAACAAATCCAAGCATGCCATGGTAAACAAGTGATGTTTGAATTAGATCCCACGATGAAATCTTAGCAAGAGTGTTACGAAGTTGTTCTAAAAGTTCATAATCCTTTCAAATATATTGAGGTAAATGTTGACATTTCATGACACCCTTGGATGACCCATCATTGATAACCGATCTGAGAGATCGTACATGGACCATCTTGCATGATTTTTCCTTCACGAGGTTCCTAAAATTGTCTAGGTCCTAGGATTTTAGGCTTTCAAGTTTTTGCATACCTCTCTTCTGGCATACATTCTCCATCGCCCCTGATCTTCCTTATCTTCTACTTCTTTCTATTTTTTGCTAAGTGTTTCGATTTTCAGCAATCGGTCTTATCCTTTAACCCTTATCACTCTCTCTTGGTAAGCCTTACGCCTCACCTCTAATCACCAATGTCCTGAAGAGGCTTTTCAAGATTTATCTAAGTCTTGATTTGTCAAACTTTGGGGGTCAAACTTCCCTCTTTTTTCTTCCATATTTTTATATTAGGCATTAAGCCTTCCTCTTGATCCCTGAAATATCTTTTTGGCTTTTGGACATCGAGCCTTCATCTTTCGCATTCCTTCCTTCTCCTCAAATCCTTCCTAGAAAAAATGCTTGTCCTAGGTTTTTGAACTTTTGAGTTTTCGCTTCCTCCATTACCTCTTACTCCCTTTTGGTAAGAGGTAATCCTCCCTCCCAACCCTCGATGTCCAATAGTACCTTTTAGACTTTGAGCATCAACGTTATTCTTGACCTCTTACCTTTATTTGGTAAGAGGTAGCTCTTCTTCCTGCTCCCAATTTGTGATATTTCCTTCAAAGTTTTGGCTAAGGCTAAATCTTTCAGGCATCGATCATCTGTATTTTCCTTTATTATTTTCATCTCTAGGATAAGGTATAGGCCTTCTCCACAATCTCCAATGCTTGATAAGGGTGACCTTTTTGGACTTCATAGTTTTCTCTTTCGACCTTCTCTTTTCCCTTTCTTCTACAAGTGGTATGGCGAATTCCCAAAACATGATCCCCGATGGTTTGATGCCAATGACACATAAGGTATGAAGAATTCTTGATACCCGATCCATGATAGAGATTCTCTTTCATGGCTCTAGACCATTTAATATATATAAAAGATATCATTTTGGGCCTAAAGCCATGATATTTAGCAAATTTAATGTGTTTTTGCACAACGATGCTATTAATGCTCGAGCTACCTTTTTGAGTGGCCTGTTTTGATTTCTAGAATTCATGGATGATATTTATTACTCCCCTTGACTTTTGAAAGTGGATTTTATGGGTGCCCATGCTCATTTTTTGCTATTGTTGACTACTCTAATGGATCCATTCCCTAATCATGTTTTTCATGGGATGAATCCATCCTTTCATGTATGAACTTCATTATTAACCATAGTTAGCGTTAGGTTTTGGTTTGTGGTTCCAAGTTAAGCCTGATCTATAAAGGAAATATTTTTATTCTTTTTAAGGGTTCTTCTTCTGGCTTCTCTAGGGTTTTTCTTTGGCAGACTTAATGCATTTTGCATCTCTACAATTGCAAAGATTGGATGTTGCCTCTACATCAATGAAATTGATTAAGCTTGCCTCTTCTCAGCTTTTTTATGTTTGTTTAAGTTCATTACTTGTATATCTAAGTTTTTTTCTCTCTTTCCATGCATATATGTTTGAGTTAAATGGTTTATAGTTGTTGTTTGAGAATATCCCTTTCCTTTCAACACCCTGTCAAACCTTAACCTCCATGTTTTCCTTTGGGAATCAACCAAATAGAGATCTATGTGAGTCCAATGGTCTTTCTTCATCGGTGTTGTTGTGCAATCTTGGTCAGGAAGATTTTTTTTTCCATCTTGGTGTACCACCTTCCATTTCCCTTTCACTCTTTCACTCTTTCCTTCTTCCCCTCTTCCCTAGTGAGTTGTTAGAGTAGGGTAGTGATAGGATTTCATGTGCTAGGTTGGACCAACACATTGTACTTGGATCTGAAGAGGAAATTGACCTTCTCCAAAGATTCGACCTCATACACATAAGGTTCCACACCTTGAGGTTGTTTCTATTGTGTCATTAGAATGCCAAACCCCATGTTTAACAAGGTGTGATTTCATGTGACAACAGGTTTGGCATGCCTAGTGGGACTAGTTTCTTTTTGCTGAAGAATTTGGTGTTTTCTCCAATACATTTTTTCCTTTTGAGGCATATCTTCAAACACCATGGTTAATCCATTCAAATATACTAGTTCAAGCAGTGCTAGTTTTAGTTCATTTTTTTGAGGAAGTGGTGCTTCCTTCAACATTTTAGTCTTTGGAGGTAGTTCTACAAGCACCTGGTGACTTTGCAATATCCATTTGGGGTGAATCTTCTCGTATGTACCCAAGATCTTTGGTTGGGCAGTCCTCTGTTCTTATGTTATAAATCATTTCAAAGGGTTTCTTAATTTTCCATGCTTAAATAATGTTAAACTATTATGGAATCCATATGTATACCCCCCCGTATCATGAAAATGCCAACTTTGCACCTCCTAATCAATAATATTAGGATGGTTATACCTCCCCTTTCATTTAAGAGAACCCTACTATTGTTGGTTTTCAATCTTCTCAAAATGCTTATCGACCACCTTGTACTTAGTCTTCTTGGACACCCAAATATTCCTATCAATAACCCCAAGAGACTCATCATTTTAAATATCAACCTTATTACTCTTCAAGTTAGCCCCAAAATTCTAGTGGTATGAGTATGAGTGAATTAACATGCTTGTTGAGGTATCTTGATAGACGGTTGATTGGGTTTAGATAGAAACAAGACGGTTGATTGGGTTTAGAGAGAAACAAGAGTTTGAAGACCTACAACAGGAGGAGTGGGCTCATCAAGCCTATTAGAGGTGACAATATTATTTCCCACAACAGGATGAGCTTGTCCATCAAGCTCACTATCCTCAATAATAAAATACAAAAGCTTAGTGGAGGTATGAGCAATAGTTGGAGGCACAAAGAAGGAAATATCAAGAGGAGTATACAATGAAGGACACTATTTCTAAGCAAGAGAAAATTAGACTCACCCTTTCTCTAGTGCAAATGCCCAAGACTCAGGAAACCCCTTGTGTTCCTAGTTTTAGGTAGGTGCTGCCATCAATCCCAGAACATACTACTAAGGAGGAGGTACGTAAACACAAATTTGTATGTTTCAAGAAACCTAGCAAACCTCTTGAAACTTCCATTATCCCTCCAGTTGTTCCAAAACATCCTACTGTATAGGGGGTACACAAGCATAAGTTTGTGAGTTTCAAGAATCCTAATTAGCCCCTTAAAACTCCTATTGAACTTCCTGCACCATCAAGTAGATATCCTATGTTGGAGATCCCAAGTTTTGAGAGCCTCCATTCCTCACAAGAACCCATCCCTAAGGAGGCTCAACTTTTTTCTCCTATTGAGTGACCCCCTCTAGAGCCTCAAAATAATTTTTAGTGTCTTTTTGACCATTTTGATTCCACCATTACTATTTCACTTTGCAAAGGTGGACCATTTGTATGGGATCCAAGCTGGCCAAAAGAATAGATAAGGGAGTTGTTCCAATTTAGGCGTGAGGAAGTTGTTCCTAAAGAGACTTCTTATGCTTTGAACAAAGAGTGTCTTGGTCAGCTACAAGAAACAAATGAAGATGACCAGTTGTAGTATCAAGACACTAAACAGGTAAAGAAAATTGATGTAGTAGAGGAATTAGTCCTCTCATTTGATTTCCTCCCTTATTTTTTGAAAATGAGGAGAGCTCACCTATACCTACATTAGTAGTGGTCCTTGAGCAGCTTGTGTCCAGCTTGATGGATGAATACAACTCTAAGGTTTTGGAGCAGAAACAACAAACATGTTTAACCCCTATTATAGTGGAGGAAACTCCCCTATCTATTGAGGTCTATAGTTCTAAGGTGGAGGAACTCTTTTGGGATGAATTAGAAGATTTTTGTTCAAACTTGGATGTAAAATATTCATCCCACAAAGATGAGATTTGTGGGAAGCATATGAGTAAGGAGACAATAGAGGATGTTTCAATCATTACATGCCATGCATTTTATGTTGTTGCAACTAGTTGCCAAGAAGAAATGAACATAGAGAGACAATCTGAAGAATTCAATTCTTCACTTGAATTGTCTCACAAATTTTGAGGTATGTGTTGAAGGGTACATAAATACAAGTAGTTATGATGTATGTTGGTTTTCTACTATCCTTGAAAGTAGTAATGTTGAATATGAGGTCTTCATTCAAGATAAAGATGTGACCTTTGACATTAGGGATAATGTGAATGAGTTAGAATGCTTCACATGGGACCAACATATTGAAAAATCAACCACTGAGCAACCACACATCTTCCTAGAGAGTGATGCTCCTATTGCTCAATTTGATATTATGCCTGAGCTTCAAAGCTTTTCATTTGAGGTGCATGAAGAAGAGATTCCTTATGCAGATAAAAAAAATTCTCAACATATTATGCATCACCATGTGAATTGGACACTCTCCTTTTCTATTTTAGTTCATGCAATGAGGAGGTTAGCGGTCATGACATTGACCTATCCTTTTGTGAGGAGAGTTCTCTTCCCTCTATAGATGGTTTTCTTTTGAATGCTGAAATATCTTCAAAAACATTCACTCTTGTTGTTGTATGTTCACTCGAGGCACTTGTGTTAGATGAATCTGACACTTGCATCATATGGTTCCCCTGCAATGGAAAAGTTTATAGTGAAGCGATCCTTCACCTTGCAGGTTTTTTGTGCAGTTCCTTACATGCAGGTAGAAGTTTTCAATGGTTCTAGTTTGGGAGCTCTGCAACTATGGTCTGAGGGAGATCGACTCCTTCAGAAGGTTCATCTTTAATAGAGGAAAATTTCCTTTTTCTTTTTGTTAGTTTTATGTATATATTTTTAATATCTTACTTTTCATGAAGTGAATTTGTGCACCTTGCATTCTCCTTAAAGGAATGCATGTTCTTGTGAACCCCAATTTCATACCTACACAAATAAGGAAAACAAGCACAATATTAGATCATATGCAATCAAGAAACAAGGATTCCCCATGAAATCCATTTACAAAACTTAAAATAGGAAAATGAAGAAAAGAACATAAAAGATAAATGAAATCCTAAATTAAGCCATGCAAAATCTTGATCCCATGGGGGAGTTGGTGCCAATTGATGTGTCAAAATCAGCCCTTTCCCAACTCCTTTGTAAGCTTGATGATGATTGATCCACTTGATGGTTGAATTCCTACATAACCTAGCTAAGAACTTGATAAAAAGATATGAGAATGGCTATGCTTGAAGATGGATTTGAGTATAATAAGTTTACTCAAATTGTGGATGTTAGAATGAGAGGAAGAGTCTCTCATTTATAGATTTCAAATTGGAAGAATGAATGAAATTGAGCAATGTGGGATCATTCAACATCCAATGGCCAAGTGCCACTTGTCAAGATGTGAATGGTTGAAGGTTGAGCACATTTTGATCAATGTGCAAGTTTGAATTTTGAATTTGATGAAGTGACATGTTTAGGGGGGATGAAAGAAATGGAGTTAATGTCACCTGGCTCAAGGCCAAGGACATGTAAGAGGTCTTAAATGCCTTGTTGGAAGGACTAAATCCATTTGAATTTGAATTCAAATTTGAGGGAGAATTCCCTTTTTATACCATGTGAGGGAAAATAGAGATTTAATAAATGAATTAAATCTATTTTCATGTGCAACTTGCATTCTCTAGAGGATTTTAGTGATAGGGATTAAATTAATCAAGGATTTGATTAATTTAATGAAGAATTAGATGATTTGACAATTTTGACTCAAATAGATGAATTAATTTAAATAAGAATTGAGAGGAAATGATTATTTAAATAAATGATTGTGATTTATTTAACTAAAGAGGAACATGCTAGATTAAATCAAATAAGGTTTAATTTATTTAATTTAATAAGAGGAATTTAGATATTTAATCTAAATAAAATAAATTATTTAAATGACCAAAGACAGAGGATCAATTAAATTAAATTGATTAATTTAATCAACAGGGGAGAAAGACCTAATTAAATAAATAATGATTTATCTAATTAAGAGATGAAAAGTGATGATAAGTTGAGAGTATGATTCAGGAAGAAATGGTGTTAGTAAATCAAGATCCAGTGTGTCGAACCGAACTTGTTCATTTTCCATGTCTACAGTTCTTAAGCTCCTTGATTTTCTCCAAGTGTAGCTTGCACATGTTTTGTTCTACTCTGGGGAGGCCTAGTTTTTAAAATCCCTTTCATGAACTTGTGCCCAATGGATTGATAAGGCCCTTGGATTCCATGATTAGTAGGAAATCATCCCACAAAAATCACCATAAATGTTGAAATTTCATGCCACCCTTGGATAGCCCATCATTGATAACCAATCTAAGAGATCCTACATTGGCCATCTTGCATGAATTTTTGTTGAGGAGGTTCCTAAAATTAGCTAAGTGCTAGGTTTTTGGGATTTTTGGTTTTCACATACCTCTCTTCTGGCATACCTTCTCCATCACCCTCAACCTTCCTTCTCTTCTTCTTCTTCTTTGTGTTTTTTGCTAAGTGTTTTGGGTTTTGGCTGTCGACCTTACCCTTTAACTATTATCTCTCTCTCTCTTGGTAAGCCTCAAGCCTTACCTTCAATCATCGAAGTCCTAAAGAGGATTTTTAAGATTTATCTAAGTCTTGATTTTTTGGACTTTGGGGGTTAGGCTTCCCTCTTTTATCTTCCATCTTTTCATCTTAGTCATTAAGCCTTCCTCTCAATCCTCCCCAAAATATATTTTTGGCTTCTGGGCATTGGGCCTTTGTCTTCCACCATCCTTCCTCCCACAATTGGTTTTCCTAGGTTTTTGGACTTTCAAGATTTTGCTTCCTCCCTTACCTCTTACTCCCTTTCGGTAAGAGGTAATCCTCCCTCTTGAACCTTGACATTCAATAGTATCTTTTGGACTTTGGGTATCGGCCTTGTCCCTTACCTCTTATCTTTCTTTGGTAAGAGGTAGCTCTTCTTCCCACCCCCCAATCTCGAATATTTCCTTCAAATTTTTGGATAAGGATAAATCTTTCAGGCATCAGTCATTGGGATTTTCCTTTACTCTTTTCATTTCTACTCTTTTATTTTCCTTTACTCTAACCTTTGATGCCTAACTTCATAGTTTTCTCCTTTGACCTTCTCTTTTCCCTTTCTTCTACAAGTGGTATGGTGAACACCCATAACCTGATCCTCGATGCTTTGATGCCAATGAAGCATAAGATATGAAGCAGGCCTAAAGATTGATCCCCAATGAAGATGTTCTTTCACAACTCTAGACCATTTAATGTATAAAAAATATATCTTTTTGGGCTTGAAACCCCAATATTTAGCGGATTTGATGTGTTTTTGCATGATAATGCCATTAATGCTTGAGCTACCTTTTTTAGCAGCCTATTTTGATTTATGGACTTCAAGGATGACATTTGTTTCTCTCCTTGACTTATGAAAGTGGATTTTATGGGCGACCACACTCATTTATTGTTGCTTTTGACCATTCTGATGGATCCATGTCCTAATCATGATTTTCATGGGATGGCTCCATCTTTTCATGCAAAAAATTCATTATTAACCCTAGTTAGGGTTAGGGTTTGGTTTGTGGTTCCAAGTTATGCCTGATCTACAAAGGAAACATTTGTATTCTTTGTAAGGTTTCTTCCTTTGGCTCCTCCAAGGTTTTTCTTTGGTAGACATGCATTTTGCATCTCTACAACTATAAAGATTGGTTGTTGCCTCTACACCAATGAAATCAATTAAGCATTCATATTCTTAGCTTGTTTATGTTTGTGTAAGTTCATTTCCTTCATATCTAAGTGTTTGTTATCTCTTTCCATGCATATATGTTTGAGTTAATTTTTTTACATTTGTTGCTTGATAATATCCATTTCCCTCCAAAAATCTATCAAACCCTAACCTCTATGTTTTCCTTTGGGAATCAGCCAAATATAGATCTGTCTAAGTCCCTTGGTCCCTCTTCATCGGCGTTTTTGTGCAATCTTAGTTAGGAAGAAAAAAAATTCCATCTTGGTGTACCACCTTCCATTTCCCTTTCATGTTTTCCTTCTTCCCCTTTTCCCCTGCGATCTGTTAGAGTAGGGTAGTGATAGGATTTAATGTGCTAGGTTGGAACAACACATTGCACTTGGATTAGAAGAGGAAGCTGACCTTTTCCAAAGATTTGACCTTATATGCACAAGATCCTACACCTTGAGTTAATTTTCATTGTGTCATTGGAATTCTATTCAACGAGGTGTGATTTCATGTGATAATAGTAAATGAGGGGCACTAGGTAATACAAGTTGTGGAATTGGTATTGATGAGGGAATGGTTTTTTTTGTCTTTGTTGCTTGTTATTCCTTGTGTTATATGTATGAGAAACAATATGATAATTTTATGGTTGTGATACATTGTTTACATGGTTGTGTTGTGTTAGTTGTATTGCATAGTTCAAGATATGAATTGGAGGTTTTGAATTGTTTAAAGGTGGTCCTATGATAAGTGTAGGTTTGGTTTGGACTTGTGGTTTGTTATGTAGGTGGATAAATGATAAGTTGAAGTGTGATTGCATTGATTGTTATTTGTTTTGTGGAAGTGTTCCAAGACTTAGTGGATGATATAGGTGAGATGAAATCCTCAAGGGATTCATCTAACATATCAAAGCAATCACGACTAAAGGGATTGATAGGTATATAGTGCACTTGTAGAAAGAGATCTGATATGACCATACGATTGTGCTTTCTACAAGACTAACCATTAAATCCAAATTTTAGTTTATGATAACTAGGGTTGAAAGTAGACTAACACACCTATTACAAACATAATTCTAGAAATCAAACACCAGATTTGCAAAATAAAACTAGG
Organism: Sequoiadendron giganteum; assembly: GCA_007115665.2. NCBI lineage: Eukaryota > Viridiplantae > Streptophyta > Pinopsida > Cupressales > Cupressaceae > Sequoiadendron > Sequoiadendron giganteum. Next base: position 289,403,879 of record CM021105.1, on the reverse strand, counting down.
TATAAATTTTTTCTTGAAATTTGAGACAAAATTAGCAAGAAAAATCTGCCCTAGGGTGTTTATGTCTAGCTAGGGATTTGTATGAAATTTTAGTTTCAGAGGCACTAGTGATAGAAAGTGAGTATGTGATAGTGTGTAAACCTAGATTTTGAATCAATTCTATTACTATTGTGTGATTTTTTGAATTTGCAAAGTGTTGTAACAACCTATGGTTTTCAATTTTTTCCAAAATAAAAATTAATTTACCCAAATTATGCAACACTTCAAAAAATATAAATAATTGTCCTACAGCTTTGATAATTTCCAGTATTGAAATGCAACAATTTCTTTCAAATTTACAATAATGTAAGAAAATGATACCTTTCTTTCACATGCAATAACACCTTTTCATAATTCCAAATCAAAAATCAACAAGTAGGAACAGATGGAGGACACAAAGACATGAATCTTAGAAAAAAAATTCTTGGCCAAGAATAGCAGGACAAAGCCACCCAAGGGCATCCTTGTCCTAGATAGGGTTTTAGAAAACTGAAAGTTTGACTGTGTATTAAACTATCTAAGGGTTATGTCTTTGTGTGCAAACAGGTCTGAAAGTGAATATTTTTCTAGAATTTGCTCAATTTAAGACAATATAACTCAAATACAAATGTGTAAAAATTATTGAACAACAAATGAAACTTGTGAGTACAATTTTGAATGTAGATCTGACCTAAATAACTGAAATCAACCCTATTGTAACCTATGATGTAATATTGTATGCAATTTTTTAAAATTTTTTTGTCCTTTATGATGCAAAATTGAAACCCTAAGTGAACAATGCAAAAAAATGTGATGCGAAACTTATATCTAGAGTGAAATTTTAGATTGTATAAGGTTTATGATGCTAAAATATCAGGTTCACCAAAAAATTTTGATGAAAAAGGTGACCTCAGTCTAAATTCAATAGAACACTAGGATCAATTTTGTCTTTTTCAAAGGAACATTAGGATGCAAATCAACAAGGTGATTAGCTTGAATTTCAACCATGTAGGTGAGTCAATAAAACATGGATTTTCATTTTTGTGCACCTTAGAATGAATTGGAATTGATTTTTCTTGATTAACCTAATTAGACTATGTTCCATAATATGAAAATGCAATATTTCAACAATCGAGAAATGATAACAAAAATTTACAGGCGGATTTGAGAAATGCAGAACTCTTTGCACCTATTCTGTAAATTCAAAGACAATCTGAATAGGAGGACATAGCCACCCAATGGTGACTATGTCCTTGTAGGAATTTTTTGGATCTGAAAACTTGAACATTTAGCTCTTTGTCTACTCTCTAATGCCTGCCCTACAAACTTTCATCTTCAAATTTGGACTTGCAATAAATCTACAAAAGAGATGGTGGGGGTGGCTATATAAGAGTTTATCTCAATAAAAACCCTATTTTGGTATTTCTACCTCCATAATAGCCAAATAATTGATTGATAATAGAGTGTGTGCCCTAATCATAAGTGCATCTAATGAGCTAAAAATTCATAAATCCCTACTCAAGTGTATTAGAGAAGGATGAAAATGACAAGATCTACCTAAGGGGAAGTCAAACACCCTTAGGAAATCTGAAACATAGTGATACCTTACTTTAGGTTGCAAGTAGGATGAAGATTGAAGATGAGAACACTTAGGATACAAGTCATTAGGTTGAAGGAAATGGCCAAGAGCACTTCCCAAACCTAGAATCCATCATGGTCTTCTATTGTCATCAATCTTCAATCATGGAATAAGACTTGGTCAAATATGAAAATAATCTTGAAGAACTAAAAATTCAAATGTATGTGGCAGGATATGATGATCTCTTGCTTCTTTATTCTCAAAGATCTTGATTATTTCTTTTCTAGTTTCAAATGGTGAAAAGACTAGGTATTTATAGGATTTTACTCTAATTTTTGGAAAATCATATCTTGATAGCCAACATTTGCAACTTGAATTGGAAATGGTAAAATGATGACACTGACATATTCAAATTTGGGACCGAGAAAAATAGGGGGACATTGTCGCCATAAGGTGCCTTTGTCCTTGCCCTATTTTCTAGAAATTGAGGTGTCGAGGGAAAAGTATTAGATAAATGCATTTTTTTTATGCTTGTAATTTATTGAAAAATGATAAAAATAGGCTCAAAAAACATAATTTAGGAGATTAGGGCCTAATAAAGAGGTTTTAAAAATGCACAAATGCAAGGGTCACTAACTAAGCATGAAATTATACTATCACCTAAAAGGGAGTACAATTTTTGACACTATATATATATCCTTCGCTACAAGGGTTAGTTTATTCCAAAGGAGTATTTTATCTTTAATAATTATAAAAAATCATAAAAATCCATTAAATTCTATAGACATTCAAAGATTCACACAACCATTTATCAATATAATATATCATCTTGAATTCTTTAAATACTTAAAATATATGAAAAGGTTAAGGAACGTCTTTGAAAATTATGAGAAATGCCATGAAAAATATGAAACTAAAATAAGGAAAACATGATATTCCTAAGGCTCGTCACTAATGGTATTAGTCACATGGTTTTATGTAATAGCACTTTATGGCTTTGTGTGAGCTTATGCTTATAAAAGCAAGCACATGGGTGGTTGTCTAAGGTCGGCTAGTTGACTATTTTAGCTAAGGGGTTAAGAGCATCTATTGTAAGAATTTGTGAGGTTTGAAATATGTCATGGGATGTGTGGTTACATGCTTGTTCACATGGAGTGCTTGTAGAGGGATTGATGTTTTAAGGGTATTCATGGAGACTCTAAAGATGTATTGTAATATTTATTGCTAAATAATACACGAGTGATGGATGCTTTTAAAGGCCTAGTTTTTCCTTATTGAGGGTTTTCCCAAGGTATATCTTGTGTCATATTTGATGGTATGTTGTCTATTATTTTGCATATAGATTTTGAATACTTTTTTACATGGATTTATTTATTTGGGTTATGTGGAAATTATCTTGGGTGGATGCATATTTCCTTTCAGTTTAATATGGTTGTAGCAATAATGTGATATTTTTCCTTCCCTGTATTTGTCTCTTGAGCCAAAAAAAAATTTGTAGCTACATTCATTATTAAGCTATGAAATGACTATAATTACTACTAGTGCTTCATCTAAGGCTACACTTTTTATTTTTGAGAATAAATCTCATTTAAATATATCTTAAAATAAGATCAAGGGTACCAATATTCACCCTATATTTGGTAAGAAAAAAGAATTTTCCCATTTCACATTGAAGGCCTTGCTTAGAGACTAACCACTTAGCTGAAGTCAAAGAAATCTTTAATGTTATTAAATTGACATTTGAAAGGGGTTTTTAAAAATTTTTCTTAATAGAGATTCACTTAAAATTATCTTTTTTTTGCAAAATTTAAACCCCCATCTGGTTGATCGAGTCTCTTATTAACGATTCCCTAATCATGATAAATACTTTTGATGAAGTTAGGATTTCCCATGTGTTTAGGGAGGGAAACATGTTGGTGTATTTTTATGCCAATAAAGGGTTGATTCTCTAGGCTTCTCAAGTGTGGGAGGGGTACTTATCCATGCTTGCGGAGGTCCTTGCCATCCTCTATAATGATTCCAATCATAAAATCCAAGATTAGAAAGGATGGGAGAGTAATGGTTTCAATTACCTTCGCATGCTTTGTGAGTGTTTTGAAGTTGCATTCTCACTTCTAGGTTTGTGATAATCTATCGTTTGAGAAGAGAAGGGAGCTCATGGTGAAGATGGGAGGGGATCAAAACCGTGTTGAGACATTGTCTTATGAAGGATTCAAGAGAATTGAATGTGTGAAATATTTTAGAAAAGGGTGGTCTCAACCCTTACATGGAGATACTTCATGGGTATGACCATGAAGATACCAGAAGATTTATGAGTGGTTGGAAGGAGAGAAATTTGACTATTTAGGGTGTCAATTTTACCATTTCTGAGGAGTTGATTATGGAGGTTATTGGTCTCCAATTGTAGGGAATGAAAATTATGAAGGATAAGAAAGACAATGAGAAGGCTTTGAATCATTTTTCAAAGGAGATGAAAGAGAGAAAATGGTGAAGCTAACTTCATGAGGCTATGAAAGAACGTTGTTTAAGCTAATTTGGGCTGAGATTATAGAGTTGATTATGAGATATGCCACTCTTGACGGTAGGTTTACTACAATCTTGGGTGTCCATTTCAATTTCCTTAATCATTTTCACCATAAAATGTTGGTGTCTTTTCATTTTTTCTTGCTTGTTTTTTCTAGAGGCTTCTATGAATCATAAACACCCTAGTGCTATGGTTCTGCATGAGGGTTTGATCTTGATTAGTATGGAGTATGCCAAAGTAAAATTGCTTGTTAAACCTATGAAAGAGAAAGGGAAAATCAAGAATAAGAAGCAAAAGCATCCTATGTTGTTTGATAAGGGTTTTGATGTCACAGCTCATGTAATTATTTTAGCTTCACATGTTCTTTAATATGTATTTTATGGTTTGATAAGGGTTTTGAAGCAGCAGCTATTGAGAGATTCGTTATTTCATCTGATTTTTTTTAAGAAAGGGGGAAAAATAGTCATGCATATGATTGATGTTTAAATGCAGATTTTAATTACTTTATAGTGGCTGCTTAATGCCTCAAAATATGCCTTGGTTTGGAAGACAATTGCCACACTTTGCTTGTTGTTCTATTGACTATGTCAAATCAGATTTATATGCCACTTTGTGGCTTTATGGTGCAGCAATTAAGGGTTAGCATTTGGCATGTTGGGAATTTGGTTTAAAGGAATTTAAATAGTTGTTGTATCTTCCACTTAAGTGACTTCAGAACAACTACATATGCACCCCTTGTGTCATGATTTATAGTGGCTTATAAAGACATATTAATGCATTTCAATATGTCCAGCTCATGGTTCATTGATGACAATATTCCTTTAGGAAAAATATGTTTAGTGGCGCTTAAATAAAAAAACAAGGTCAATTAATATTGATTAATTATATGATAGCTGCAAGTTACAGGTTCAACAAATTTTACCCTTAGCTCTTGATGTGTTGTAAGAAACATAAAGTATCATGTGATCTGTTTACCACTTATAGACCTAAATTCATTATTCTTCAAGCAACCTTTTTTGTTAATAAGACTGGTAATGACAAGTGATCATAATAAAGGATTAGAAATTAAGAATGAATGAACATTATTGCCTTGATGAGCTTTCATGGATAAATTGGCGATTGAGCTACATTATTTTCCTTAATTACATATTACATGAGTCTTTTCGTGTTGTATGATGTATAAGCATAAAGACATGGTAGATCATTGGTGGTTCACATAGTGAACTAGATTCCATCAGGTATATTGACCACACAGTGCTAGATCCTTGTGATGGGTTAGGCTTCTCTAGTGGGGGTTGCACAGGGAAGCTAATGCTTCATGGTAGGGTGGATATCACCTTGATGATGCTCTCTCTCCTTTGCATCAGGTTACTAATAAGGGTGCAAAGGGTTTAAAATTGTATATGTTCTTATTTTTTGACATACTTGCATATATTGTCCTGGCAGTTTGGATATATTATGGGAGGGCATGACTATTGAAATGTATTTATTTATATATGGTATCAAATAGTTGGTATGAGTGGGTATCTGCATCTATGTATCAAGATCCATAAGTTTTGAGTTACATCAAGTCTTGTAAATAGTATTAAGATAACAACTAATGTTAAGTGGTCTTTTTCTTATTCTATACTTGATTTCTCCTAGATTAGATTGCATTATCTGCATGTTATTCATTAATTTTTAGACCTATTAATGATTAAATGGGTGGTTCTTACATATGGTATCAAAGCTCTGGGTTCAACACTAGGGCCTAGAGTCTACTAGGTTAAAGTTGTATTTCTTCTAAGAATTTGGAAACACCCCTAGAATTGTGGAGATACGTAGATGAGTTTGAGTCTTGTTGTTCAAGATGGTTCAGTATGGGAACCAAAAAAGGGGAATATGAGTAATGACTAGAATATAGTAATCTAGAATGAAATCAATTTGTATGATTATTACTAAAATATGTATGAAAGGAAATAACCTATCATGTGAGTGTATGTTAGAATGACTTTAAACTCTTGATGATTGAATGTTGATTGATTGGAATTATACCTAAACAACACAAACTTTTAGATTGATGTATTTTATGATTATGGATTTCTCATAAGCTTGATATAGGTAGGAAATTATTGTGGTCATATTTTGATGTTTTAATTTTAACTTTTACATATGCTAAGTTCACTATCATGGTTACCATCTGATTAAACCTTCTACTATGAGCGAGTTTACACTTACGTTATGTGATATGATAATCAAAATTGACAATATTCAAGGAGCATGCTATGCTAATAATGGATTTCTTTGGTTGCTTGGTTGTTCGATGGACTACAAGGAAGAGTGATTCTAAGTTAGGGTTAATTGACCCTTACTTCAATTTGAGTTTAATGAACCTGAATTGAATGTAGGTATGGGAAGGTCAAAGTCAGGGGAAAATAAGGAAAAGACCAAAAGGGCTACTAAGAAGAAAACTATTGAAGAGAACCCATCATTAGAGGTCCACCCCAAGATTCTCAATGATGATACTTCAACACATGCTCTTACTCAGTTCAAGTTAGAGAGGGGCAAGAAAATTGAAGAGTCTATGCATAAAGTTAAACCTAAGAAACCTTTGACAATTCAGGATTGGCTTTTGGGGTGTGAACCCAATGCATCCATTTTGACTAAAGAGGAAAAAGAGTGCCTTCACGCACATCCTACCTCTTCTAATAAGGTTGTAATAGAATCTGATGAGGACCCAAAATAGTGTCCTCTATCTGATGATGAATAGCCACCTAGTTTGTAATCATGATCTTTGTAATATGATATTATTATAAATAAATAAAGTCTTTCTTGTGTTCAAATTATGAGGTTGGATGACTTACTCTGGTTATGAATGCACGCGAATAGATTTTCAAGATTTTATGACATAATAAATTAGAATTATTTGCTTGAATGGTATCTTAGACTATCAGAGACAGGTAACATCTTGGGAGCATGAAGTAATATGAACTTATGTATAAATAAATGTGTTTTTACACTAACACCTGCCTAAGTATTTGAATAAATCACCTAGGGTTGTGTGTATTGACATATTGGAGCCCTTGCTAGTGATGGAATCAAGTAATATGGGATTCTTGATTGTTGCCATAGCAGGCTTATGCAATTGTGAATTAGGTAGTGGGTTGATGCATACAATAGATTGCATTTATTTCCACTGTATTTACCATTCCTTATGTGAACTTTTGATGTATTATGTGGATTTCCACATTAGATATTTATGATGTATAATTGAGCTAGCCTTGCTATAATGTGAAGTATACATGAGTTTGTCACCATTGTATTGTGATATGCATATGAGCCAATCATGGTTGTACTTGTGATGTGCATATTAATTAGTCATTATGTATATGTGCTATATATTAATTGGTCACCTTATGTATATATGATGATTAATGGAGCTACTCACTTTGTGTATATGTGACATATGTTGGGCTAGTTACTATGCATATGTGTAAGTCACTCCCTATGGGAATTGGGAAATCATGAAATGATATGACCCTTGTGTAATTATGTATGTTTGCACACTACTGATTGGTATACTTAAGATGCCTCTAGGGATGCTATCATTGCAACATATTTGCCAAAGAATGTGTCATGTGCATTAGATGTGGCCATTTTTTGATAGTTTTGATGCTCCTACTTGTGATGTCCATGATATTTTCATGGTGATGTTGTGGATTAGTGTGTTCAAGATTTAATTACTCTAGATTCTTGAAAAGTTCACTTTGATACACCTCTTAAAGGGTTATAATGTTGAATCTATTATTTATGAAATTCTTGGAATGATATTATAATTGATAGTAAACCAGGAGAAACTATAGTTTGGTTATAAAAAATAAATGTCATAAAACTATTCAAATATGTTCAGGTACAAGAAATTATGTATGATAAGATGAACATAATTATTATTCTTATAAAATGGGGCTTGTGTTGGAAAGGTGCTAAGTGGCTTCCAGGTTATCCCGAGGGTATAAATGAAGAATAAAATGCTTTGGCCAAAGCTTGAGTCACTTCATGAGTAAAAGGAATTTTTCATAGATGTTGTGATAGAAAGAATTAAGTAAGTTGCAAGTGTTAGTTACTTCATGATAGCATAGATTTCACACATGTCATGACGATATGGACATATCATTCAGGTCCCATGCAAGTAGGCATGAGTGACGAGATAAACATATTATCTAGGTCACATGATTGATAAGATAAATAAATTTAATTATTGAATCTCCAAGTCACAGTGAGAATTCATGCATGATAGATGAACAAATTTATAGTGTCACATATGAGAAGGTATGTTTAAAATGAATTTATACTTTTATGCAAAATTTCATTAAATTTGAATGAGATAGTGAGATTACCACCCTATAAAGGATAAATGCTTAATATCCCAAGCAATTGTAAATAAAAAGGGACATGTGTTGAGATGATAAACCAGTTTTATACCAACTCACCATGTTTAAAGAGATAAGGAAAAGATGGTTGCAAATCTGAATTTATGTAGAATATGTATTTTATGGATGATATATGATCAAGTTGTGATCTATCTTAATGATACTTTCAATTGTATGATTTTGTAAATGAGATATTTGAAATTGTAATATAATTTATTTGCATATAATCATGTTGATTATTGAAATGATTCACTATTTGAAAGTTTCATAAGATATTAATCTTTTGTGATAAGCTAACTCCAGTGCAAGAGTTAAATTGGTGATTATACCTAAAGGCTATGTTAGGTGCATTCCTGAGAAATTCAAGGAAACTTAATCAAGATACAAAGGTATGATAAGAAAAGGTATGAATCATGTATTTCATTTTATCTTCCTTCTTTCCTCCTTCTTAAAAGATGTAGAATAGAGTTGATTCTGAGTATTTTACATTGCAATGATCACCTTTGTATCAAATGGTCATCAATACATGACTATCCTTAGGGGGAAAGGATGTCACAACCCATGTAATTAGTTTAACTTCACATGATATTTAATTAGCTTATCTTAATCACCTAATTCGTATATCAATCTTGGAAGGAAAACTTGGTTGCATTAATTATCACTTGAAAGGTTACATCAATGACGATGAGTAATCGTGTGTTAATTTCATAGTGTATCATGAAATCTTGACATTTTCTCATATTAGAGAGGGAGTATCATCAAGAAGGGTTTAGCTGAAGGTGGTAACTTGTCCCGATGGAATCACATACACGAGCACTTAGATGCATGTAGGTAAGTTGCATAAGATTGGTGTATAAATACGTGTTATTTTAGTTACATAAGAATGAATGTTAAATTAAGTATCTAACGAGCCTTTGTTAACAATAGGTTGTGAGACAAATTAGCAAAAGAGTGTGCTATCGGTTGATATTATTTGTGCTTTGTCATTCCATCAAAATGGGTCATAAACCAAATAGGATTTTCCACGGGAATACAAATTTCACCATTAAAATCATAAATAAATAGGTACATAATTGTATGTATATTGTTTAAAGAGATTCAAATATTTATTATGTATATCTTGCATTGAACTGTATACATGCACTATTAGTTGTACAAATACATCCTAAGATTTATGAAATGAACTTGTACCTTTAATTTTTAGAAGGAATTGCATTTTGTTTGGACGTGCATATAGATACAAGTGAACATTGTATTTGCACATATAGACAAGGGTATATTGATATTATTAAATATTATTATATTACAAAGATTAATAATATAATAATAAAAATAAAAATAATTTAATATTACTAAATAATATTGTATTCTAGTAAGAATATTTTAAAATACTCTTATTCTATTAAACAAGAGATAATAATAATATATATATATATTTTTAAAAGATAGAAAATATGAATAGATATGATAACACCTTACTTATTTTTAAAAAGGAGAAATAAGATTATAATAAAGGGAGAAACTACAAGTGTAAGGAGTTTTGTTGGTTTATAAGCTTAAATGACATTTTTCGGTCACTTGTAAGGAAATGAATTTTTAAAGAACATATGTTGCAATTTATTTAAGCTGTCTTCCACATAGCAAAGGAAGGCAAGGACAAAAAAAAAAACCTTAAAAGAAAACAACTTCTAGGAAGCTAAACATTCTTCTTCATGCCATGCTTGAAAATAATATTTTTATGTGCAACCAGTATTTTGTGAAAGAGGCTATAGAAGTCTCTAATTTGGAGCTCAAGAATCTATTCGCTCTAAAACCCCAATTTTTTTGAGTCTATATTTTAATGTGAATGGTTGAAGCAACAGTTGTTGAGAGATTGGTTATTTCGTCTAATTTTTTTAAAAAAGGGGGAAATTTTTTTCTCGCGTTTAATGGTACGTGATATGTTTCTTACAACTCTTCCATTTTTCTTAACAACATTGCTAGTAGCCATAAATAATTTATGCACAATCTTGAGCTAAGTCACTTGCCATGGTTCAAGTGAGAACAATTATCATTTTGAATTGGTATATGACTGGTTCTTTCGGGGTTGTGCTACATTTCATTGTAAACAACTCTGTTGTTATCTGTTAATGAAGGCAATGATTCAATAAGTTTGTCTATGGATGCTTTCATTTATGTTGTTATTGTGAATAGGGCATGAGAATATTTGAAAAAATGCCTCATACAAATGTATTTCCATGGCACTCATTCATCCCATGTTTTGAAGCATTTTGTTGAACAACTCACATGCCTCATTATTCCTTGTTTATGGTTAATAGAATTGCCTTATGAAGAGACATTTACACTCATTTTAATTACCTTAAGCTTTGGTTGGTAAAGATCTTATCACGTTTGACTTAGTCACCCCTTTGAAGAGGTTGGCTCTTCCAAATGCATTAAGTTTTTAATGTTGTTCCAAAGTCTTTATGAAGAGAGATTTCTAAGCCACTTTGTAGCTGTTCAAATTTAGCATTAATTGTTGATTATATTACCCTTGAATAAGCATGTGAATTTTGAAAATAGTCATGAATATGATTGATGTTTAAATGCAGATTTGAATTACTTTATAATGGTTGCTTAATGCCTTAAAATATGCCTTGGTTTGGAAGACAATTTCCACATTTTGCTTGTTGTTTTTTATTGGTGAAGCAGGGAAAGGGCCCTGACTCAAAAAAATTAGTACATCATGACAAGAACAACAGGTGGTAAGAAACAACAAAAATAGGAAGCCCACCAAACTTCCCCCCTTGCAAAAACAAAATGCTTAACCAATTCCCATATGATTAAACATAGCAGTTCTATCATAGGAATAAAGAAACATTAACCTAGAATCAGTAGCATCCTTCCCTATCCATCTAAAATACTTATTAACATCTATCATAGAGTCCCTACTTAAAATATAATTATAGATATTTAAGTTCCAGCACTAACGGCCATAACTAGTAATAATAGTCCTAGAAAACATAACAAGAATAACCAATAGAACAAAAAGAAAAAAATAACACAACAAAGCAACTGTGTTATGCTTCCTAGATCAACTTCCATGCATTCATCAGGTCTTCAATAGTGCCATTCACTATTTCCTTCAACTCCATCTTGCCAGCCAGATCTGTGCCATCACCCGTTGCTTTTTTCTTTTCCTACTTTTTGATTTTTCCCATTCCATAAATAATAGCCATAACAACCTTCTTCATGACAACATCAACTACCAAGAACACTCCCTTTATTGCTTCTTCCAAGGTTTGAATTCTCTTGTCCTCTCCTTATTTTTCCATACCTTTCTCAAGAACTTGTAGTCTTTCCTCAATTATATTCATCACCACATTTTCGAGGGCTTGAAGTTTGTTGTCCTTCCCCTTCTAATATATCCTTTTTTCCACGATTTGCATCCTCTCCAATTTTTTAATCCTCTCATTCGCATCATCCTCGACCTTGTCTTCCTTGCTGCCTATTTTTTCTTCCTTCTCTTGATTTTCTAAAACATTTCCTTCCTCCTCCTCCTGAGCCATCTCATGCTATGAATCCTTAGCCTTATCTTATTCGTCATGACCATCCTCAATTACCACATCTAAATCCCCATCCTCGGCCGAATCACCACCCAAACTATCCAAAATCTCTTCAGTTGAGGAACCATTATCTTCTTCGTCTTTCTTTTCCACACTATCTTGCAGACTATGGGTACTTTTCTCCTAAGGTCTCTACAAATTTTTGTTACTTTCCTATCCCTTCGACGTCGCCATAGCCAGTCTCTTTGACCTCCTTCTACCAATGTTTGATCCTTCCATCTCATTATCATCAATTATGTTAATTGTGTTCACCTCTTCCCCAAATTCTCGTAGAATTATTTTCCTCTTCTTTTTAGCCCCCATCTCCATCAAAAAATCCTTTCTTTTCTCAGGCGTAATCATAAGCAAGTCTTTCCATATAGCAGTATCAATGCTTTGGGACTTCTTACTAGATTTTTTGGGTGTGGGGTGGGGATGGTCTTCAAGAAGCTCGATTTTCACCAAGCTTTGGGTTTTTGGGTCTTCAATCAATTTGAGAATAGGGTTTTTCTGAGGGGTTTTAGAAAGCACAAATTTGCAAATGGATCTTATGAGGCCCTAGTGTAACACTGGATTAACCCCATGTGTAAGACTCTAGCTTAGGGAAGAGAATAAAAAGAAAGGCAGATTCATTTTTTTTCTGATGTCTTATGTGGTTGAGGATGGGAAAATGGTATCCATGTACGAACTGGTAGCGCCTTTCGAGGGTAAAATATTTCATAACTATAAAAAAAACATTATGATACGGAGGTGAAAATTTAACCCTAGAGTAACCATTTTGAAATCTTTCAATTTTTTCTTTTCCTTCAAAAAACTTCTCAAAATAGTCCTGATACTTACCATTGCTAACCTTAGAAATTTTTGTTCCTTCATAAGCTAGACACGTTGCTTCCACAATCAACTTCACATCCACCTTGAACTGGAGGCCACCTAGATTAACTTCACTGTCTCTCCAAGCGTTATCAAACTTGTAGCTGAGTCTTTCAATGTATCCCTCCATTGTAGTGAAATACAAAGTGAAACCCACATGTTCAAATAAACCCCAGAGCTCCTCATTGTTGCAGAGTGAATCATATTTGTGAGGTTTAGTACACTTCCTTGGGTCTCCCATTGTGATCTTTGGGCTATGGAATTTTTTAGGAACAAGAAGGAAATCACTTCTATTGCCTTTGACATCCTCAACACTAGCAATCGACAAATCCACACTCTTAGTTCTAATGGTGATTATGTGATTGTTCATTTGAAATGCATTCATCTTAGGGTTTCTTCTCCAATGCATAAAAGAGATCACTCCTTAATTACCACCTTTTTGCATATCATCATTATTTCTAACAAAAACTCTACCTCCTTTTCTAGCAATAATAACTCTTCTTTTATTTTTTCTTTTATTATTATTACAAATGCAAGTCCATTTGTCACATTGCTGATCGGACCTAAGATTTTTCCTCATGCAATTTATTTCCCTGTTTAAATCTTTCCTATCAAGGTACAAAATTCTGTTGTCCGATCATCCTTTCCATATTTGTCTTTTCCTTTTATCAGGATTTGGCAATCCTTTCACAACGTGCCTCCGCCGCCAACCTGACATTTTTCCAGCTTGCATCTATGGGGTCCACATTATCGTAAGCCTTCTCACCCCAACACTCTTCTCACTAGCTTGCATCCGCAGGGTCCACATCCTCATAAGCCTTCACACCCCATCACTCTTATTAATAATTTAAAATCCCATCCTCATAATTCCTTACTTGAGTATTTTTATTTGTGTCAATCTGTAGCTAATACTTCTTTATTATGATTAGGAAGATTAGAGAAGTTCCAATTTATTAAAATTTTCAGATTTACTCCAAGGTTGGCCATCGCATCCGCCACCTTATTATCTTCCCTCAAGTTGTGGAAAATTTTAACACATTGAATCTCTTGCAACATACTTTTGAAATCCTCCAATAGATCTTTGATTTCCCAAGGAATATTCACCATGTTGTTGAGATAATCTATTATCAGTTTTGAGTCTCCTTCTATAATTACCTTGTTGTACCCCTCCTCTTTTAGAAGTCTAATTCCTATCCAAACAACTGACTCCTCAGTGAAGTTGTTTGTTGATATTCCCAAGCCTTTGTTGTATCCAGTCAGATAGGCACCCTTCTCATCCCTTATTACTCCACTAGCAGTAGCCCATCTAGGATTCCCCTTTGAGCAACCATCAAAGTTGCCTTTCACCCATCCTAGATCTGGGGGGAACCAAACATTGTTCATTCTAATAAGTTGTTTTAACCAGTTAACATTATTTAAGTTATGGGAAATCTCCCATTGCTATTTTATGCTTAGCTCTTGTTGTGTAGGCTGTTTCTTAACTTGATTGTACATGCAACTTTCCACATTTTCTTGAAATTTTCTTTTTACAATTAAACATAGCTCCTTACTAGTTCTAGCTGTATCCCTAAACACTTTATTATTTTGCTCTTTCCACAAGCCCCAAGCCATAAAAGGGAGAATCTATCCCCATAGATCACAAATTATATTGTGGGAATAAGGGAAAAAGCTCCATTCTTCCACAAACATTTGGACATTGGTAGGAAAAACCCACTCTAGCTTTAGAATATTGAGATAAAAACCCCAGACTTCTTGGGCATAGGAACACTGAAAAAACAGATGCATGATAATTTCCTCTTCTCCATTACAAAGATTGCATCTATTAACAAGGTACCAACCTATTTTCTTTAGGTTGTCTATAGTGAGGATTTTACCATGTATAACCATCCACCAAAAGCAATTGATTTTCGGGATAAGGTTCTTCTTCCAAAATTTTAGCTAGTCAAAAGACCTTGAAACCTGAGTTTGTTGTATCATGGAGTCATAGGCTGATTTAACCGAGAACCTACCAGTAGCATTTTTTGTCTAGATCCATTCATCCTTTCTCTTTCTTGAGAAGAGGTTAGGATTTCCTATTTGTTTCATTAGCAAGTCAATAGCAATGTCCCAATTCTATTGTCTGCTTCCCTTGAGAACAACATTATTTAGGTAGTCTTTGAAGCTTTTCCACCTAGGTCGCAATCCTTCCCACACAAAATAATTAGATTCTTTTTTTCCAATGTCTATTTTCAGTCTCATTCTAATTTGTTGGAGAGATCTAGAGACCGACTGTAGGGTTGGTGTGGACCAGGTGTCATCCAAAAATTTAGTATTTAGCCCATTACCAATCCTCATTTTAACACCTCTAGTTAGAACTCCTCTAGTTTTAAGGAGATTATTCCAAAACACAGACCCATGTAGAAGCTCCTTCTTCCTTAGAAAATAGCTAGCATCCTTATTTTTAAGATATTTATCCCTTAGGATTGTAGCCCAATCCTTTTTATTTTTCCACGAGAAACCAACCCATTTTCTCCACCCGAGCCTTGTTGAACAGTTTTAATCTTTTGATTCCCAACCATCCTTCTTTATTTGAGCAACACACCTTATCCCATTTGATGAGTGCCATACTTTTCCTTTCCTCCACTCTTGACCATAAAAATATTCTTTGAATGGTTTCAATTTTCTCAGCAATATATGCTGGTATATTAAACATTGAAAGATAATAGACAAGAATGTTCTTTAGAGAATCCTTTAAAAGCTGATTTTTTCCTGCCAGGCTCAACATTTTTCTTATTGTTCTATTGACTATGTCAAATCATATTTATATGCCACTTTGTGGCTTTATGGTGCAGCGATTAAGGGTTAGCATTTGGCACGTTGGGAATCTAGTTTACATGCATTTAAATGGTTATTATATCTACCACATAAGTGACTTCAAAATAGCTACATATCCACCCCTTATGCCATGATTTAAAGTGGCTTATAAAGACATAAATTCATTTAAATATGCCCAGTTCATGGTTCATTGATGGCAGTATTCCTTTAGGAAAGATATGTTTAGTGATGCTTAAATAATAAAAACAAGGCCAATTAATATTGATTAATTACATGTCAGCTGCAAGTTGTAGGTTCAACAAATTTTACCTTGAACTCTTGATACATTGTAAGAAACATAAAGTATCATGTGATCTCTTTACCACTTATAGACCTAAATCTATTATTCTTCAAGCAACCTTCTTTGTTAATAAGACTAGTAATGACAAATGATCATAATAAAAGATTAGAAATTAAGAATGAATGGACATTATTTCCTTGATGAGATTTCGTGGATACATTGGGGATTGAGCTACAATCTTTTCCTTAATTATATATTACATGAGTCTATGCATGTTGTACGATGCATAAGCATAAAGACATGGTAGGTCATTGGTGGTTCACATAGTGAACTAGATTCCACCAAGTATATTGACCACATAGTGCTAGATCCTTGTGATGTGTCAAGATTTTCTAGTGGGGGTTGCATGGGGAAGATAATGCTTCATGGTAGGGTGGATATCACCTTGATGATGCTCTCTCTCCTTTGCATCAGGTTACTAATAAGGGTGCAAAGGATTTAAAATTGCATATGTTCTTATTTTTTTATATACTTGGATATATTGTCCTAGTAGTTTGAACATATTATGGGAGGGAATGGCTACTAAAATGTATTTATTTATATATGATATCAACTAGTTAGTATGAGTGGGTATCTGCATCTATGTATCAAGATCCATAAGTTTTGAGTTACATCAAGTCTTGTAAATAGTATTAAGATAATAACTAATGTTAAGTGGTATTTTTCTTATTTTATACTTATTCCTCCTAGATTAGATTGCATTATCTACATGTTATTCATTAATTTCCAGACCTATTAATGATTAAATGGGTGGTTCTTACATCTGATACTACGATGACTGAGGATGATGAGTATTGGATGGATTATAAGGGTGGGAAAAACTTAGTGGTGGTCTTCTCTTCTTCCCCCTCAGCCTCAGGTGGGAAGAAGAAAATGAAATACCCCTCTAAATTTTTTTTTCTTAAGAAGAGTCCCAAAAAAGTGCTCTCTAGGTCAGATGGGTCTTAGATAAGAGATGAGGATGATGGTGGTAGTGTCTAGAGAATGGGAATTTGGAGGGTCTGAGGGGGGTTGGTGTTAAAGGGCAGGAGAGGGTGGGTGAGGATACTATCCAGATGTGAATGGAGGCCAAAATGGATGTTGGTCTCTCCCCTATGGTGGGCCTAGTTAAGAATTTGGTTCAAGCTTCCAGGATTGATCCTTTCTTGGAGAGCTTCAACTAGTTGATCAATGAAAGCGAAGTAATTACTAATGTTTTATGGGTGGCAAGAGACAGTGTGACATGAAGTTTCAAATTAACTAAGTGGTTACTAAGGGAACTTAACAAATTAATATTAAACTTAGGGGTCTATAGGAGAAGGTTGTTGGTGAGGTGAAGGTTGTTGATGAGGATATTGACGAATCCTCCTTTGCGAAGGATTTAAAGAAAAAACTTACGAATGTTGAAGAAGTTATTTAGGAGCTCAAAGTGGATCATGAGAATCACATCCAAGACATTGAAATGATGTTTCAAGATGTTAAATCTAGCATGGAAAAGATCCTAAAAATTAGCCAATGCTCCATTAAAATAGAGTAAAGTACTTAAAAATTCCAATTGAAAATTTGTAAGAATTAAGGGAAGAGCAGATGATTGGTGGAAGATTTTCCAACAATAAAATGAAGGAGCATCCAAGCACAAAAAAAGATAATATTGTAATGGTGGAAGCTAAGTAGGGTCCTAGTGCTCGTACTCATGACAAAAATAAGTACTTTGATGAGGAGAAGGAAGAGTTGTTGATGTTGGTTGATAAACATTATCAACAAGAATTAGAGGTTGTAAAAACCCTAAAGAATTTAAAATAGTTTGTTGTTTAGTTTCTTTTTGTTTTGTTGTGGTCTATTGGTTTGCTCCCTGTTAGCTATAGTTTTGCTCCTAGTTGGCTGTGATTTATTTTATTGTAGCAACATTTTGTATTTTAGGGTTTTGGGTCCCTTATACAAACTTGTTTTTCTTGTTAATCAAAAACATGGAAGTTGCAATTGATGGATCCACCTAATATAATTCTCTATGTTTCAAAATCCTTTAGGGTAGGTAATAATGATTTAAATCTCAATCCTAGTGTTCATATTTACAAAAAAAAAGACTTACAATCCTATGTATTGAACATGGTTAAAAAAGGGTAGATAATTTAATGCTTTGAAAGGGAGAGAATAAAGAGTATCTTCCAATCAAGAATTTGTTGCATGTGAAATCAACCATTATAATATCTATTCTCTCCCTTTTTAGAATTTTGCATCTTAGATACAATCATTTTACATTCTCTAGTCACTGACAAAACTTTTAGCTCATATTGAGGGATGGTTCATGGTGTCACAACATAGTCATTCTAAAATTGCTAGCATAGAAAATTTTCTTAAATGAATTTCTTTGGGAAGTAAGAGATGTCCTTGAATGATAATAAAATTACAATGAAAACTATTTCTCAAGGATCTGTTAAAGAAAAATAGGGGTCAAAGGGAGAATCTAATGAAAGTAAGCCTTTAAAGTATCCTGCATATATCTTCCTTTATGCATGTATGGTTTTGGGATATCTTGAAGACTTATTTAGTGGTAGAAGAGAGAATGAAATTACATTGGCATAAAAAACCACTTTTAATCTCACTTCAACATTGACCATGAAATCCATAACAATCTCTCTTACACTAAGGTGAAATCTTTGGGAGCCTTCATCTATTGAGATTAAAATTTGATGACACAAGAAAAAGAAGACATGGGTTTCAAACCTTTGTCAAAGCCACATTTGTAGATATCAATACTAGAAAAAAAGTGTGCAAAATAAATTGAACACTACTAAAAGGAAAAAGGTGCATTCAATTCTTTTTGGGAAATGTGTCACTTATTTTGAAAGAATATGGAATGTGATAAGAATTATAGTGGAAGACATATTAGAAAAAAGTGGTTTTTGTGTCTACAATGTTGAAGGTGATAGAAATGTTATATAATTTAGTGTACAAATACCAAGATCGTAATGATTTTTGTTTGAATTCTCTTGATCAAGTACATGATAAGCACAAAGAAACATCCTCTATGAGATGATATTGAAAAGTTTCTATCTCAAAATGATGTTTGGACATGATATAGAATCCTTTTTGGTTATGTTGTTGGGCACAAAGAATTATGGTCTTCACAGATATTGGCTATGACAATCCAAAAGTGAGGTTTACCTTGTGTCTGGATGGATACTAGGGAGGTTCTTGTTTTCAACCCAACTACTTCAAGCCAAGTATAACTTGACTATGTGACATTAGAGGAAAATATTAACAAGTATTCATGCAATCCAATTGCAACTATAGTTGCAATAGGTTCTATTAGTAGCACTAAAGATAATCTTCGAATAATATTGAAGAGAGATGGTAGTAAATTCTCTGCTGAAATTATGGGTGCTTTTTTCAAAGCTATACTTGTGACAATTTGAAATGGTGTATATAATTCATGTCTTAGAAAAGTTAGTGAAGCTATGATTTTAAAGACACTGTCCTACCATGAAGCATGGGAAATACCATATTTTAAAGATGATTTCTTGCACCCTTAGACAATAATTCTAGCTATGAAGTATAAAATTTATAAGAAATTGTCTCAATTATTTGTCCCCTAGGATAACTATATGTCAAACTAAGGAAGTAGAGGGTCCTCAACTAGGTCCAAACTCAGTTTTAAAAGGTTTTACGACTAAGATAATTGGTCACTTGTTAATGTTAAAGGGATTGAAATTGTAAGGAAGCTAAGGTAGCATAACAAATTCCTACACTAACCTTGAGAGGAGAAAAATGAAAATTTTTATAGATCTTTAGCAGTTACAAAAAATTAAACAAAAATAAACATAAATGTCATGCATACCACAACACCGTGATCTACGTGGGGAAAACCATTTCGGGAGAAAAATGGGCCACACTCCAAAAGCCACCCAATATATTATTCTGAAATCATAAAGATTACAATATACTTGCAGAGCAAGATTCTCATAGGAGTATCACCACCAGAGATACAAAGAAAACATGACCACTATCAAACTCTTAGAATACATCACCATCTACAATCATAGTACAACACCCTCATAAAATAGGGTTACCTTCTAGGGAAAGAAAATCCCTAGAAAAATATCCACCATTAGATCTAAAACCTAATAATTAACAGTCTAGATTTACAACATATCATTTATTTAATGTATGTCGGTCATTTAGGAGTTTTCTGAAAAAGTTAACAAATTTTTTTTACATGCATCCCTCTCCTCCCCTCCACCCCATGCTCCCATTGTATATTACACCTATCAATGTAACTAGGATATATATATTATATTTATATATCCTATCAATAATAAACTTTATATAATTGCAAGGTTGAGACACAATTTCCCAACAAATATCCCACTTATCAAACACCTTGCAAGAGCAATGAGAGGGAGTAAACATTGTCTCTTAATTGCTAGGGGCGAAAAGACCCATAGTCTCTGAATACCATCTTAAATTCTCTCTACTCACAAACTTAGTTAAAGAATCAACAACATTCATCAAAGTATCTACCTTAACCAGTTTCACCTTGCCATCTTTGACCATATCTCAAAACAATGATATTGTACATTAATGTGCTTGATCTTGGCATGAGATTTCGGGTTCTTGGCTAATCATATCACACTTTGACTGTCGCAATAAATTATCATTGCACCTTATTTTATTCTAATATCTGAACATAATCTCTTAATACAAATGGATTCTTTACAAGCATGAGTAGCCGCCATATACTTTGCTTTAGTAGTGTACAAAGAAACCACAACCTATCGCTTACTAATGCAACTAATTGCACCAAAAAATAAAGTAAACACATAAGTACTGGTGGATTGTCTGCTATTAATATCAACTACCCAATCTGAATCCACATAACCATGAATATCAAGGGAAATCTTGTATTTAATCATATTACTATGACAACATTAGGAATACTCTGAGATACCGTACAAATATTTGAAGACCCTTTTAACTGCATCCCAATGAATTCTGCTAGGATTAGATATATATCTAGAAAGAAATCCCACTACTTGGGAAATGTTTGGTCTAGTATAAACCATAGCATACACCAAACTTCCAACTACACTATGGTAAGGAACTCTACTCACGTCTTTCCTCTCTGATGGAGATGTTGGATAATATGAAATAGATTACTTTGTTCAAACAAAAAGGGGAACACTCAATGGTCTGCAATATTACATGTTAAATCTCTATAAAATTAAATTGACATAATTAATTTTGCCAAGCCATAGCTTTTTGTTCACTCTCTCTTTTAATTTCCATCCCAAGAATGTGTCTAGCTGCACCAAGATCTTTCATTTCAAATTTAGTAGCAAGTTGAGATTTTAGTTCTGAAATCATACCTTTCCCTTTGTCAATAATTAACATATCATAAACATATAATGCGATAAATAGGAAATGATCGCCATCAGTTTTATAATAAAAACAATGATCTAATTTAGAATTCTCAAATCAAAAACTCAACACATATGTATCAAATTTCCAGTGCCACATCCTAGGACTCTGTTTTAGGCCATACAAATATTTCTTTAATTTGCAAACCAACTTACTTTTACCTTTCACCATGTAGGAGTTTGTATATGTCATATAAATATGCTCCTCGAAGTCACCATGAAGGAAAGCAACTTTCACATTCATTTTCTCAACCTATAAATCATAAGCAACATCAATAGAAATAAAAAATCTAATGGATGTCATTTTTAAAATAGGAGAAAATATCTCACTATAATCAACACCATCAACTTGAGAGTAACCCTTCACAACCAACCTTGCTTTGTACTTCTCAATACCTCCATCTAAACCAATCTTTTTCTTGAACACCCATTTGCAACCAATAGGTTTTCGTCCTCTAGGGAATGGTACAAGATCCAATGTATCATTATTTTTCAAAGATGCCATTTCTTCATCCATAGCAATCTTCCAAGATTCTATATTATTCATACCTAATGCCTCTTCTATAGATCTAGGTTCATCCATGTTAGTATTCAAAGCAAAGATACATCTTCAATCATCAAGTGAATAAATTTCAGGTGGTTGTGTATGCCTTGTAGACCTATAAACAAGTTGAGTTGGAGGTTCTTCCTCCTCTTTTGAATATTCAGAGCTAGATGAGCTCTCCTCAACTTTTTGTCTATCCATATACTTCGATTAAAATTTCTTAGGTGTAGAAGGAAATTGAATCACATCTTCCTATTTACTTGCTTTGGCTTCAATATAACAAAAGAAGGCTTGGTTTCTCTAAAAATCACACTTCTAATATATATTACCTTTTGTGCAACATGATCCCAAAGCTTGTACCCTTTCACACCATAACTGTATTTGATAAAGATACATTTCATAACCTTTTTCTCCAAATTTGTTTGCTTCTCCTTTGGCACATGTGCATATGCCTCACAACCAAAAAATCTAATATGTCTTAATGAAGGCTTGTGACCTAACCATGCCTCTAAAGGAATCTTATCAACAAGAGCTGATGTAGGAGATCTGTTAATTAGGTAAGAAGTAGTGGCAACAACTTCGGCCCAAAATCTTTGTTCTAGGTCAGCACCACTCATCATACTCCTATCCTTCTGCATTGGTGTCATGTTCATTCTTTTTGCAACTCCATTCTATTGTGGAGAATATAGAGTTGCATTTTGTCTATGAATACCACAGTCTTTACAAAATCTATCAAATTTTTTAGAGAAAAATTCACCGCCGTTATCAGTCCTCAAACATTTTATTTTATTTCTAGTCTACAACTCAACTATTGCTTTAAATTCTTTAAATCCACTGAAAACTTCAAATTTACTCTTTAGAAAATATACCCATGTACTTCTACTGTAATCATCAATAAATGGAACATAATATGTGGATTTACCAATTAAATGGATATCTACAAGACCAAACACATCAGAATGAATAAGATCCAATACACCACAAGATTTATGAGAACTTGAGTAAATATGAACACAATTTTGTTTTCCATAATTGCAATGCTCATAAAAATCAAATTCAAGATTACAATTAGACAAACCTTCAACAAGTTTTTTATTTTTTAGGGTCCTTAGACCCTTTTCTCCAATTTGGCCAAGTCCCTAGTGCTATAACATAGTTTTCTCTATAGGTGACTTTGATTTAGAAGAAAGAGCACCCTTAGGTACCCAAAAGCTTTGACCATCTATTGAAGGTGAAACCCTAACCTCTTCTACAGACTTTCTTTTCACGGAAGTACTATTGCACTCAACAATGCATGCAACAAGCTTATATAATGTGTCATATCTAACACCTCTAGAAATCACCATAGCACCTCTAACCATCTTACATCCTGCATCAAAAAATACTACCTGCACAAGTTGTCAAAGCTGCAATGAATGTGTCATCATCTTCCTTCTTGGACTTAGAATTAAAATCAAATCTCTTTTTTTTCTTCTTTGCATTCCTTACGAACATGTCCAGGATTACCACAGTTCCAAAAAATAACTTTGGAATTTCCATGAGATTTAGATCTCCCCATGGACTTGGATTTTTTACGCTTCTCATTCTTCTTTCCTTTTTCCTTAGGTCTTCCACAAACATTTAGGTCCTCCTTGGCGGTGATGGATACCTTTGTCCTCATCTCTTCAGAAAGCAAAGAACCCACCACATCTTCAATATTCAAAATAATAGAGCTACTCCCAATAGCCATAACAAGAGAATCTCATGAATTAGACAAATAACAAAGAAAGATATGACATTTCTCCTCCTTATCCATTTTGACACCAACTGATGCCAATTGATCCGCCAACATATTGAATGCTTCTAGGTGGTCTATGATTTATCCACCCTCTTTCATTCTCAAGGAATGTTATTTCTTCATCAAGAAAATCTTATTCACTAAATATTTGGCTTGATACATCTCACCAAGCTTCTTCCATAGTTTCTATGCAGAGGTATCCTCATGGACATTGATTAAAACAAAGTCTTCCAAGCATAGTCTGATTAGACCCTTGGATTTACAATCCATAACATCATATTGAATAGCCTGAGTAGGGTCTACATGCCTTGAAACATTCTCATCAATAGCATCCCATAGATCTCGATCTATCAACTGATCCTCCATCTTCATCTTCCACATTTTAAAATTATTTCCAACAAATTTATCCACCTCTATTCTCCCTAATGAACATTCCATATGAAAATTCTTGCAATAAGATCACAAATTATCTTCTACACAAGCTCCCACTCAAATCTAGATTAGTTGAAAAAACCCAACAACCCACAACTGAAACTAAAGGTGATCAGACTCTGATACCACTTGTAAGGAAGCTAAGGTAGTGAAACAACTTCTTACACTAATCTTGAGAGGAGAAAAAGTAAAACTTTATAGATATTTAATAGTTACAAAAACTTAAACAAAAATAAACATAAATATCATGTACAAAATCATTATGTGGGGAAAACCCTTTCAAGAGAAAAACCCCACTCCAAAATTTGCCCAGTATATTATTCATAAATCATAAAGATTACAATATACTTACATAGAAAGCTTCTCACAGGAGGATCACCACCAGAGATACAGAGGCAACACGATCACTATTAGACTCTCAGAATACATCATCATCTACAATCGTAGTACAACACCTTCATAAAATAAGATTACCTTCTAGGGAAAATAGGCCAACAAAATGATGCAGAGAAAAATCTCACTCAACCCAAATTCTCAAACTTAGATTACAAGTAGACTCTGTAAATGATAAAATCCAAAATTGACAATAACTTATGTCAATTTTAAAATTGTTTAACAATTTCTTCAACATAAACTCTCAATTGCAAATAAACCAATAACTTTATTTAATCAAGATTTCATGAAAATACAATACGAAAACCAGGCAACTCCATTTTCCTTCTTCGGTCTTCTGAATCTTCATATTCCCTTGCTTACCCACACAAACTCATCCTTTGATTCTCCCTTGCACATACACTTCACGCCTCCTCTTTGTTCCACATATGTACCTACATTTGAATATCAATAACCTCTTCCAGAATCGGGTTTCACACTTCACCTATAAAAATCTCCATCCTTTTGTCCATGTCTGTGGGTCTTCTATCTTGCTGCATTCCAAACTCATACATTTGGATGTCTCCACACAACTTGTTGCAAATATCATTACCTTCTTTATACTTAGCACTGGTTTCTTCTTCAAACTTCAATTTTTATTCATACGACTCAATAAAAATTCACCTTTGTTTACCGTGTCAAAACTAGAATGATAGACTTCCTATTGTGAAGTGTATAATGTCATGGCCTCCTCCCTCAAACCACGTTGCCACCACTAAATAAAATTGGCACCATCTCATTGCTCATTTGAACTCCACCACCGGTAATCACATTTGCCTTCTATTTCATATACACAAATAAAAGATAATGCCAATTAGTAGGCTTGACGCCTTCAATTCTATATTTATCATTCGTTGTACTTACAAACTATATGCCTGGTTATTTTTTCCTATGACATCTGCCCGTCCCTTCGTGGAAGTACCATCTCCATGGTGCGTACATAAGAGGGGTTTCTCTGAATATTCTACTCATTTCAGCCCCCTAACTCCTTCAAATGTGGCCTCTCTCCCTCCTTTTTGGTTGTTGTCTCTCCCATTTTCATGTTTCCCAACATATATGTTTTCCTTCCAAGCTGCATTTCAAACTTGTCTTCTTTTCATTTCATCTTCCATGCATAACCGAGCTATTTAAATTCTTCATGGGGAAGGTTCCTATGACAAATATTTTATCTTTTGTCTTTTAAATCACATCTCCTCATATACCTTTCTCGTGCAAGTTTTACCTTTGTCTTTTCCCATATTTTTTGTGACCTTTCATCATCAAAACTTTATTTTGATAAATCCAATCTTAACAACCTTTCCACTTATGATGATATTCAATTGAAAAGATCAATATATCAATAAAATTTCATTTGACTTGATCTTAAGACCACAAGTCATCTCTTAAGAAATTTTTTACTCTCACTATCAGCGTCGAAATAGAACAATAAGCAGATATCAAAGAATGATGCCAACAACTATATTTTTGGTGATGTTGATTGCACTGAACCCGGATGTTCCTGCATCATACTCCCAGGGAAAAAAAGATTCAAGCTCTTCTTGAATGGAAGGTAGCAACAAAAGAGCCATGTTTGAAATCTTTTTCCAGATGTCTTTAAGTCTCTACACATTATATTCTTTGGAATAGTTTCATGCTGCAATCGAACCTTGATTCTCACAAAGATTCCATTTCGTTAGCTGTAATCTGATTCACACAACACTTTCTTCAAACTACCCTCTACCCAACAAATATTTTGGAAGATTCTTCCTCTACCCACCTTCTCTCAGTGGAGGAACTCTACACCTTCTACCTAGCTTTATCTTTGCTGGAGGATAGTAGTTACAGACTCTCTTTCATGTCTGCAACAAACTTTTCTCACAACTCTCTTTTCCTAGTGCATACCTTGAACTCTCAGGTTCTTCTAGCTCTGATACCAATGTGATGTAGAGAAAAAACTCACTCAACCCAAATTCTCAAACTCAGATTACAAGTAGACTTTGCAAATGATAAAATCCAAAATTTATAATAACTTGTGTCGATTTTAAAATCGGTTAACAATTGATTCAACATAAACTCTCAATTGAAAATAAACCAATAACTTTATTTAATCAAGATTTCATGAAAATACAATACAAAAATGAAGAAACTCCATTTTCCTTCTTTAGTTTTCTGACTCTTCATATTCCCTTTCTTACCCACACAAACTCATCCTCTGATTCTCCCCTACACATACACTTCACACCTCCTCTCTATTCCACATTTGTACCTACATTTGAATCTAAGTAACCTCTAATAAAATCAGGTTTCACACTTCACCTGTCAAACTCTCCATCCTCTCTTCCATGTCTACGGGTCTTCTATCTTGCTGCATTCCAGACTCATACATTTGGATGTCTCCACACAACTTGTTGTAAATATCATTACCTTCTTTATACTTAGCACTGGTTTCTTCTTCAAACTTCAATTTGTTTTCATACAACTCAAGGAAAATTCACCTATGTTTGTCGTGTCAAAACTAGAATGATGGACTTCTTATTGTGAAGTGTATAATGTCACGGCCTCCTCCCTCAAACCACGTTTCCACCACTAAAGAAAATTGGCACCATCTCATTTCTCATTCAAACTCCACTACTGGTAATCACATCTGCCTTCGATTGCATATACACAAATAAAAGATAATGCTGATTAGCAGGCTTGACACCTTCAGTTCTATATTTCTCATTCGCTGCACTTAAAAAATATATGCTTGGTTATTTTTTCTTGTGACATCTGCCCATCCCTTCATGGAAGTACCATCTCCATGGTGTGTATATAAGAGGGGTTTCTCTGCATATTCTACTTGTTGCAACCCCCTAAATCCTTCCACTGTGTCCTCTCTCCCTCCTTTTTGGCTATTGTCTCTCGCATTGTCATGTTTCCCAACATATATGTTTTCCTTCCAAGCTGCATTTCAAACTTTTCTTCTTTTTCGTTCTTCCATACATAATCGGCCTGTTGAACTTCTTCATGGGGCAACTTCCTATTGCAAATATTTTATCTTTTATATTTTAAATCAAGTCTTCTCATATACCTTTCTCGTGAAAGTTTCACCTGTGCTCTTTTCCTATCTTTTTTGTGACCTTTCATTAGCAAACCTTTATTTTCACAAATCCAATCTTAACAACCTTCCAGTTATGATGATATTCAATCAAAAATATCAATATATCAATAAAATTTCATTCGACTTGATCTTAAGACCACAAGTCATCTCTTAATAAAATCGTTACTCTCATTATCAGTGCCGAAATAGAACAATAAGCACATATCAAAAAATGATGCCAACAACTATATTTTTGGTGATGTTGATTACACTGAACCTGAATGCTCCCACATTGAACAAAATATCCACCATTAGATCTAAAACCTAATAATTAACTATCTACATTTACAATATCATTTATTTAATGTATGTCATCCATTTAGGAGTTTTTTGAAAAAATTAACAAAAAATTGTTTACATGCATCCCACTCCTCCCCTCCACCCCGTGCTCCCATTGTATATTACACCTATCGGTGTAACTAGGAAATATATATATCCTATCAACAATAAAATTTATATAATTGCAAGGTTGAGACACAATTTTCCAATAGGAATGGTTGGTGTTAGAAAGGAATCTAGGGGAACATAGACCAAATTTTTGAGCCCTAAGTATTTTTTAAATATTGTAGTTTATACCCCAAAATCAATAATATAAAGGTGAACACCAATAAAATCAAACCTATGCTTAACTATTTATACATGCACAAAATAAATAACATTATATAGATATAACTCTTATATCCATCATATTAATCAAATTAAAATAGTACATTATAATGTCTTCCCCTATACTCTTGTATAGTTCTTATCTAATTTCTATATATCTATTTTTCCATATATTTATACATATACTTCTTTGTATGCATCTATCACTTGTATGTTTCTCACCATCTCTCTATTTTCTCTATTCTCCCCTCTTACATTTTTTCATTCATATCTTCTTTTATATGTACATGTTGTTGGTAGTTGTTGTCATTGATGTCAACATTTGAGGAGATTATGTAAGATTGTTGGTAGTTTATTTCAACACTAGTTATTGGTTGTCTTTGATGTCAACACTTGATGATGATTGTTATATGATCTTATTGTCAGTAGCCGATGACAACACTTGGTGAAATGTTTGTGGTTGAAATTGTTGTCAACACTTGAGAAGTAAGGGATATTCTTGGCATTTGATGTTCCAGATTTCAAGTACTCGGTGAGAGAATGTTGTAGTTTTTGTTGCTTAGTATTGGTTGTCATTGTTGATATCATTCAGGTTGGGTTAACATTGATGTATGGAGATGCTTGCTAAAGTTCATGATTAGATGTCATGCCTTGCTAAAGTTCATGGTTGGATGTCATGCCTTATCTGATGTTTGCTAAATTTCATGATTGGATGTCATGCTTTATCTTATGTTTGCTGAAGTTCATGGTTGGATGTCATGTCTTATCTAAGAAGTATTGAGAATGATTTCTATTAGTAGAGTTGGTTTCATAATGATATATTAATAAGAGGATTAGAAGCATTAGAAGTATTGTAGATAGTGGAGAGATATTGTTGAAGGTCTACAATATGTCTTATGATCTCTCTTGAAGTTCCTAATGAAGCATGCATTTCTGAAAGAAATTTTTAGCCTACATAAGTTGCTTAAGTGGTTATGTTCCTAGAAGCTACATTGAAGTCTATTTGCAAGAATACTCTACATTTCTCCACTAATGAATATTTGGTCTTGCGGTTTGGGATTTAATGTTAGTTTTTTGTGGATGTTGCACTCCTATTTTTTCAGGTCACTAGTGTTTCCAAGGAGATTTATGTGAATTGAAAAAGGTTGGAAATGTTGTTGGTTGTCTAGACTAGTTCGAAAATGCTCCACATTTTTCTGCATTAATGTCTTTTTTCATGTAGTTTGGTGAATGTGTTATCAACATATGTGTAGTGTCTCAGTTCTAATTTTATGTGTTGAAGTGATCCATAAGTTGATCTATAAATTTTATATCCTCTAGTTATATATCATGTGCTTCCTGAATAAAGTATTCTAGTCTTGTTTGGTGTGCAATGGATGTTGATAGAACAAAAGTATGAAATAATTTTTTGTAAATTTTGTTGGATGTTCATGGAACATCCCCATGTGATTTGCATGTTGCTGATTGGCCACTTTGGTGCTACATTTTGTCTTGAGTTGGCTGTCTAGGTTATTTGTGGATATTTGGCCGATAGGACTTGTTCTTTTTCTTACACCATGTTCTTGGGGGTCTACAACAATAATTGAAGATGTGATATGTTAGATTTGGGTCTTGACCTATCTTGGTTAGAATTTCCTTGAGTGAATTCAAATGGAAGAATTTCTTTGATCCTATTGGCTATGTGCTTCATGTTTCATATACATATTTCCTTGATGCCAACTTAGATTGATGTGGGCCAACATGTGAATTGTTTTAGATCACATTGAAAAATGTATTAAGTTTTTTTAGTTCTCTCTACCTTTGGGATTGGAGAACATTCTGCTTTGGTGTCTGACTTGTTGAATTATTGTTTATCTTCTTCCTAGCCGACCTAATTGAAGTTTTAAAGTGTTATAGTGGATATAAATGTAAGATAATTTTAGATGCAACAAGGTGGACAAGTGTACAAGTGTGAAGGTGTGTGTGTGTGAAATTTATTGAATATCCAATAGATATAGTGATAAAGTTTTAGGAAGAAAATATCAAATGTGCTTTAACTCCTCAATCAACAGAGTTAATTGTTGACAAATATTATAATATCTTATAAGCTATTTGCATCTTGATATGAGATAGTGAATCTCATTAGGCCCTTGTATCTTGCCCCTAAAGTTGTGTTAGCTTAAGTTTCACAAGTACTTTGTATCTTTCTTTAAGGTAGTGCACCTTAGTTTACAAGTCCTTTCTAGTAGTGAGCCTTTAAATTGTGAGTTAACTCTCACCATGGTTTTTCCCTCATTGGGTTTTCCACATAAATCGGGTGTCTTCTTGTGGATGTGTGTTTTTGTCTATTTTATCATTTTTGTTGATCTGATTAGAGTTAGAACTACTATATCTTTGATTTTTGAAGTTTTTGAAGCTTTATACTATTATATCCTTCTTTGCTTTTATTTTTTTTAAGGGTTTTGATTTGGTTAAGTGCTAAAAATTTCAAGTTCCAAAAGGGCTTAAGTTTTTGTGTAGACTGATTTGCCCCCCTCTCAATCTCTAGGTGTATTTAACAATTGGTATCAGAGCCAAGTTCCTCTAAAGAGATCTTGACCACTTGAGACAAAGATCCAAGATGAAACATGATGGTTTATATGTTTGATGGGACTAACTATACTTTTTGGAAATTGAGAATGGGAGGCCACCTAAAGTATCTAAGGTTTGGTGTGTGGAAATCAGTCAAGGATGGTTATGTTTCTCTTACAACTCCTCCAATAGATCCACCTAAAATCAGATTATATGAGTGCACTACCAAAGCTAAGAATGCTCTCTTGTGTGGATTGGATGAATCACAACTTTTAAAGGTGATGAATTGTAGTTCTACTAAATATGTTTGGGGAAATATTAACATATATGAAGGTGATACACAAGTGAAGCAAGCTAAGATGTAGATATTTAAAAGTATATTTGAGACTCTAAGGATGACATAAGATGAAGACATTACAAGTTACATGATCTAAGTACAGGAATATGTTTTTGGCATCACTAGTCTTGGTGGAGAAGTAAAAGAAAGTGATTGTGAAGAAGGTTTTGAGATCCCTTCCTAAATCCTATAGTCATAAGGTGCCTTCCATTGAAGAGTCCAAGGACTTGGATCAGTGTTCAGTTGATTAAATGTTGGGTACTCTTACTGCCTTTCAAATGAGAGAGTTTGATCAAGATATTCCAAAGAAGGAAGCTGCATTCAAAACTAAGAAAAATATTTAATTTAAAGTGGGTGATCAAAATAATGACTTTGATTCAAGGTTGAAGCAATTTTTTTGAGAAGATTGAAGAAATATTGCACTAAAGACTCTAAGAAGAATGGCTATGAAGATTCAAAGACTGTTCAAAATGGCAAGAAAGAAGGTGGATCCAATTCTAACTGGAAGCAAAAAGGATTTAGAAGTCCTCCATTTTCAAGACATCAAACCCCTAATAGGTTCAATCAATCCTTTCAAGGTTACTATTTTTGTTTCACTAGATTTGGGCATAGGTTTGTTGATTGTAGAATTAGGAAAAGAAGAAATGATAAAATGAGTAAAAGATCATTTATTCCTCAAAGAAACAATACTATCTTATTCATGGATACTATTATACTTGCAACAACTATGGTCACAAGGATGATGAGTACATATCTAAGGTAAAGAGGAAAAAAATTGTTCTAGAGCACCAAATTGTGTGCTACAAATACAATAATATGGACATAAGGAAAACCATTGCAATAATGGTTTTGTGAATCCGAATATTCAGAATCAGAAAAAGGGATGAAACACTCAATCAACAAAAGAAGGGAAATGAAAAGGTTTGGAAGGAAGACTGGTGAGAGGAAGAATGATTCTAAACTTGTGCACTCTACACAAGATTCTAAGATAAACTGAGATATAGAATTATCTCAGGGGGAGATTTCACTTGTAGAATCTTTTAGCTCCCCTGAAAAGGACAAGGTGTTGAAGACTTCAACATGAAATAAGAATTTAATCAGATCAGTTGAAGTGAAAATATGTTGTGTATAAATGGACCTTTATTGAATATTATGGTGGAGGTAGAAGGTGTGTGGATGTTGGTACACTTGTTTTGATTGATGTCATTCTAGTTTTGTGTACCACACATAAAGATAATTTTCAAAAGTTTTCCAAGGCATTCACAGTGCATACTCTTTGGAAGATTCATGATATTTTGGTCCATGCCTCTCTGCATAAAAAGGTGTTGTATTGCGGTCTAGAAGATAAGTTGGTCAAGATATGAAGGTGCTATATCCAAGTTGTCATATCCTTGCACCCTCTATAGTAAAAGTAGTAAGTAACAGATGTCCTATCTATGCTCTGGTAGAATAAAGCATTATTGAAGGCTTGTTGGAATGCTCCCCATTCCTTAGGAAATAATGTCTTGTCCATAAAGCCTTGTGGACATGTTCAACTACTTTGTTGTATCAACTATTTTTGGGGTCTGCAAGTACATTTTCAAATGGTAGTGTGCTTCAGATAGTTCTGAGTGCCTATCTATTTTTCATAATATATGTTTGGGTACTTGTGTTGGTTGATGTATATAAAATCCTAGTTATAAGAGGTTATGTGGATATTCTACATGTCTCATTGTGTTTTCAAGATTGATTTTTGGTTGCTAGATTTCAAGCTAATCCTAAGAAATCCCATGAAAAGGAACTGGATTTTTTTTTAAGATATTTGAAAGGAACTCCAGATTATGGCCTATGGTATAAAAAGGATAATAAATTTTATCTGAGTGCCTATACTGATGCTAACTGGGTTTGTTGTGTGGATGACCAAAGAAGTACAAGTGGAATTGCATTCTTTTTGGGAGATAGATTGGTCTCTTGGGTCAGTAAAAAGAAAGACTCGGTATCTTTATCCATGACATAAGTTGAATAAATTGCTACAACATCTTGTTGCATCTAGGTGCTTTGAATGAAATAGACCTTGAAGGATGTGAAAGTGGTTTATGATGATGAACATATTCCTATATTGTGTGACAATACAAGTACAATTAATATTTACAAGAATTTAGTAATGAATTCAAGGACTAAACACATCTCTATCCAGTCACTTTTTGAGAGAGAAGGTTGTTGAGCATGAATTCAAACTAGAATATGCACCTACCAAGGATTAGATTTTATATATTTTCACTAAGGAACTTTCAAAGGATACTTTTGAGTATCTCCAACAAAAGCTAGGGGTTATTTCCCCTCCTTGTTCTAACTAGATGCATATATGGTGCATCTCTCTAGGGGATAAATTGATGCCTTATCTTTTTCTCTTGGATTGATGTATGCTACCACTCAAGGGGAGCTTGTATTAAGGGGGAGTTTGGCACAGGTGTGTAGATATTGTGCATGTATGAAGAAGAAGTGTTATTGGTCAAAGTGGGACTTTGTGTTGCTATTTCATTTAAAGATCTTTATCCCTTTGTCCTAAAGTTAGATAATATGTTATTTCCCTCTACATACATGCATGTTTTGTCATTTGTCCTTGATGTCAAAGGGGGATAGTGAGAAGGTGTGTTGCCATCAATTACAAAGGGGGAGATTGTTGGTAGTTGTTATCATTGATTTCAACACTTGAGCAACTTTGTGTCAGATTGTTAGTAGTTGATATCAACACTAATTTTTGGTTGTCTTTGATGTCAACACTCGATGAAGATTATTATATGAGCTTGTTGTTAGTAGTTGATGACAACACTTGGTGAACTTTTTGTGGTTGAAATTGTTGTCAACACTTGAGAATTAAGGGAGATTGTTGGAATTTGATGTCTCTAATGTCAAGTACTTGGTGAGAGATTGTTGTAGTGTTTATTTCTTAACATTGGTTGTCATTATTGATAACATTAAGGTTGGGTTAACATTGATGTATGGAGATGCTTGTTGAAGTTCATGATTGGATGTCATGCCTTGCTGAAGTTCATGGTTGGATGTCATGCCTTATTTGATGTTTGCTAAAGTTCATGATTGGATATCATTCTTTATTTGATGTTTGTTGAAGTTCATGGTTGGATGCCATGTCTTATTTAATAAGTATTGAGTATGATTTCTATTAGCAGAGATGGTTTCATAATGATATATTAAGATGAGGATTAGAAGCATAAGAATTATTGCCAACAATGGAGAGATTTTTTTGAAGGTCTACGTCTTATGCTCTCTCCTAATGTTCCTAATGAAGCATGTGTTTCTAAAATAAAGTTTTTGCCTCTACAAGTTGCTTAAGTGGTTCTATTCCTAGAAGTTGCATTGAAGTTTGGGAGAATGATCCAAATTTCTCTATTGTTGAAGATTTGGTCTTGTAGTTTGGGATTCAAAGTTAGTGTTCTGTGGATGTTGCACTCCTATCCTTTTAGGTCACTACTGTTGTCGAGGAGATTTCTGTG
Source organism: Sequoiadendron giganteum (assembly GCA_007115665.2). Taxonomy (NCBI): domain Eukaryota; kingdom Viridiplantae; phylum Streptophyta; class Pinopsida; order Cupressales; family Cupressaceae; genus Sequoiadendron; species Sequoiadendron giganteum. Next base: position 289,369,055 of record CM021105.1, on the reverse strand, counting down.
AATTGCAGAAGGTTAGCAATATTGTTGGTTGTCTAGATTGGTATGGAAAATGTTCTACATTTCTCCACCTTAATGTCTCTACTCCTATAGATTGGCGAATGTGTTCTCAATGTTTGTGTAGTGTCTTAGTTCCAATTTCATGTGTTGAACTGATTTGGAAGTTGATCTGTTAATGTTATATCCTCTAATTATGTATCATGTGCTTCTTGAATAAAGTATTTTGTTCATGTTTGGTCTACAATGGTTGTTGATTGCATGATAGTATGAAATAAGTTTCTATAAATGTTTTTGGATGTTCATGCAACATCCCCATATGATCCGTATGTTACTGATTGGCTGCTTTGGTGTTGTATTGTGTCTTGAGTTGGTTGTTTGGGTTAATTGTGGATATTTGGTTGACATGGCTTATTCTTTTTCTTTCATCATGTGCTTGGGGGTTTGTTCCAGTAATTAAAGATGTGTTAAGTTTTTTTCTTATCCTCTCTATCTTGGGTATAAGACCGCATTATTCTTTGGTGGTTGATTTGTTGAATTCATTGTTTATCTTCTTCCTAGCTGACCTAATTCAAGTTTTAAAGTGTTGCAGTGGATATAATGCAAGATAATTTTGGATGCAACAAGGTGGAAAAGTGTACAAGTGTGAAGGGGTGTGTGTGTGTGTGTGAAATGTATTAAATAACTAGTAGAGATAGTGTTAAAGTTTGTGGAAGAAAAGATCAAATGTGCTTTAATGCCTTAGTCAACAGAGTGAATTATTAATAAATATTATAATCTTTAATAAACTATTTGTATCCTACTTTGATATCTAATGAATCTCATCAGGTCCTTGTATCTTGCCCCTGAAGTTGTGTTAGCTTTGACACTGAAATTCCTTTGTATCTCTCTCTAAGGCATTGCATGTTAGTTTGTAAGTCCTTTTTGGCAGTGAGCGTTTATATTGTGAGTTAACTCACCATAGTTTCTCCATCATTGGGTTTTCCACGTAAATCTAGTTTTTTCTTGTGGATGTGAATTCTTGTCTCTTTTATTATTGTTGTTGATTTAATTAGAGTTAGAAATAATATATATTTGATTTCTAAAGTTGTTAAAGCTTTATACTGCTATATCCTTCTCTACTACTATTCTATTTAAGGGTTTTGATTTGATTAAGTGCTAAAAAGTTCAAGTTTTGGAAGGGCTTATGTTTTTGTGTAGACTGATTCAACCCCTCCTCTCAGTCTCTGGGTTTGTTCAAAATATGTATGGTATGAGACATTACCCATCTATTTTACCTTTAGTCTAGATGATATTTGTACAATATTATGCTTTTAATGTGGTTTGCGTTAAGATGAAGTATGTTTTCCTGACCAATGTCTTCATTGTCCTAATTTTTGGCTAACATCATCCCCACTTTCAAAATGTTGACTTGTCCTCAAGTCAATGCTATTCTACTAGGATTCTATCCTTGTAGATTTCCTTTAGGTTGGAAAATGTGGTATCCCATTGGGACTTGGCTAGGTGTACCTATTGGGTGTGCACTTGAATTTTTAATAAGAGTGTCTCTACCTCCATCAATGTCTAAGGGATTTGTATCTTTAATGCAAGTTGGTGGGCCTCCTGAAGGATTCTAGTAATGTGTGTTAGCCTTTAGCTGACTACCTCTTAGATCTGGTGGAATCTATGTTAGACCTTATCTCACTGGTCTTGCAACTATTGAAATTGTGTATGTAGTGCTTATATCTATACCCTTGCTTGGCCATTTGTATCTTGAAGGGAATTATATGTGGTACCTTTCTAAATTATTTGGATTTTTATTTGGTCCATATGGGCCTTAATTGGGGCTATTATTTTTGGCCATTGTAGACAAAATTGATAGAGGGAATTCACATCTCCCTCTATGTTCTTCAGGGTTCGAATTTGGGATCCCAACATAGAGTGTGTTGTGGCACACCTTTTGGAATTTCTTTGTCTATTCTAGTCTTCTTAAACTCTACTTATATTTTTTTTGTAGTGTTTTCTTATGTGGTTTATTGTCCTTGATCAAACCCTCTACCAAATTTCTCAATTATTCTTCCCATGGTTGTGATGAATCCCTTGAGATGTGAGGGAAATTGCTTTGTATTTCCTTCACTAGCTCTTCTAGTTGTTTGGAACTCTCCACATGATATTACAAAATTTATTCTCTTGCTATTTGGTGTAGGATATCCCCCAAATAAAACTCATGTAACAGTGACATGCTTCCTAGGTCTACTTATGAGCCTACTAGTAGTCGCTATAAGAGTTACAGAGAGGCCACCATTTGGATCTGATTTTGTTTAGCCAAAAATTCCTTGATGGATTGCAAGGAAGATGTGGTGGAAGAGGAGGGTGTGCCTGACTACAGATGTGGAGAAGATTGTTCCTATTTTCATGAAACTATTTTAAGCTTTACTTCTTCCTATAGCTTCTAATAATATTTTTTTTGCTTCTTTAATATCCTTCTATACCACTTGAGTCACTTCCAATGTTTACATCATTAATTTATCTAACCTTTATTTGGATCGAAGCTCTTTTGTCTAAATATTTTCTAGATTTTTATTTTGTAGAGGTGTGAATGTAGTGCCTAGCTAGCTCCACAATGGCCAAGTCTTTTAAATTTTCCTCTTCTTTAGCTACTTTTTCTCTTCTCCTTTTTAGGGTGGCAATCAAGGATTTCAAGAATTGGTCCATTAGGTCTTCCAAAAATATGTTGGATGCTACCATGTACCTATTTAGTGCCTTATCTATAATAATTGATTTGGAATTTCCATGTTTGGGTATTTCTGGAGGGTCATGTTGATTACCTCTTTGTAGAATAGACCTTTGTAGAGCTAATCCTCATCCACCAATAAAAATTCTTTCAAAATGTGAGTGGTATCTAGAATGGATCTATCCTCTAGGATTGGGTGTTCCTCTTCTTCGACATCTACCACTTGGGGAGAAACCTATCTTTGTGATTTTTCCTTCCTCCTCTTGGACTTACTTTATGAGATCATTATAATGAGGGCTTCTACAACTTTCATTTTTTATGTTTCTTTCCAAGGAGGAGTGGTTGTGATCCTCCTCTTCTATGACCTACTAGGCTCACTTTGGGAAGGTTCTATTGGTGGATTACCTAGGTGGAGTCTTCTAAACCTTTGAAGAGTGTTTTGATCCTCTAGTTCTTGCTTAGGTATGCTCTACTTCTCTTGTATCTTCTCCTTATTTTTATCCAAATGCTCTTCAACATTTTTCTTAGCTATGTTGTGCATGTATTCCCAATAAGTGGTGAATTATTTGGCTTGCAAACTTTTTGGGTGGTTGAGTGTAGAGGCATAATTATGGATCTCTATGTTGGTTAATTTATATGGGAGTTGGGGGATCTAGGATGTTCTAGGTTCAATAACTTCCATGAATGTATAGTCTTTGTCAACTAGGAAGATGATGTATTGGATACATTGGTGGAACACCTCATATGAGATGCATTCCCTATCTTGGAAATTTTTCTAGAGTGATTTAAAGAAACCCTAGTAAGTACCAGTGAAGGAAGTGGCATCCTAGAAATGTTTAACATGAGCTTATACTTGGGCCACCACTGGCCGGGTCAGATCCCATGTTTTTCCCACATACCCTAGAAGTTGTTTCATAAAATAGAAAGTGAGGAATATCAAGAGAGTCCCATACCTAAATTGGTAGTATGACTAATTTTTGTAGTGTATATTTTCCAGTATTTTTTGCTGCAATGCTTCACAAAGGTCTATATATTTACCATATTTAACCATTTGATATGTTGTGTGGATGGTGGTTGCAGTGATCAAATCCTCCTAGTTGGTGTAATATATTTTTTATGCTATTCCCATGGTGGCATACTTAATCGTAGGGTTGGTGATTTTTGTCACATCCAAGCTTTGACCATCATAGGTTGATTTGGTCAATCTACTAACCTTCAAATTTTTAATGATTTTCTTTAGTGGAACTTCCCCTTGATCCCATAGTCCTATGACAACTTGGATGGCCACTTTTACAATTCAGTAGGGCTGGTCCAAATAGAGGTATTCATCATGGAATATACTCAAGATTATTTGAACCCATTCTTCCTGCCTAGTGAAGTCTAGAAATTACTTCCATACATCCAACCTCTTTGCAACTATATTTTGATATTGTGGATAATATAGATATGTATCTAGTAGTAGGAGGTTGCACCATAAGGTTTCAAACTTGGTATAGCTGATTTCTATGAGGGGTGTGTGAATATATTTTTGGATATCCTCAATTTAGATCACCTCTGTGGGCACTTTGGAGAATACCCCTATTGGTTCAATCTCATTGCTTTGTATGAGAAGTGTTTATATTTTGTCTTAGGTTTTTAAGATACATCTATGAGAGTAGGTGCAACCATTTTTTGAACTAAAATTTTACAATGGATTAGGAGGTATCTTAGGGTAGAGTACTAGAGTGCAAGAGCTTAGTATAATAGAGTGTGTAAAGAGTGAAAATGAGTTGATGAGCGGTTATTTATAAATTTTGTGTGAGATGAGTGCAATAAATGGTGTAGCCATTTCTCACATATTTTGCCCATTAACTTTCTATGGCTCTATTTTTCTAGTGAGTTTTTTTCACTTTTGTAGGGGATGAAGGGACTATGCTATGTTTATATGTTACCTTTAATCTAAATTTTATTGATATGATGGATTAACATGCTTTTGTTCGATCCCTCTTTTTATGTGTTTAGGGTTAGGTCAAGGAATTTGATGTTCAAACCCAGACCTAACCATTTCTTGTAAATTTTTATGTGTTAAAATTGTAATTGGTTCGTTAGGATTTATTATTTCATGTTGTAGTGGTTTGAATATCCTAAGTGTGTTCCTTAGGTATCCTTGCTTTCTTCTAGAGGTTATTGGTTTATGGGCTTTTTGAGTTTTTATGTTTTTCCATGTGAATAAGTTTAAAACCTATTGGATTGGTGGTTTATGATGTTTTCATGTATTTATGATAGGATTTTTAGATTTATAATACTTTTTGGAGGTTTAATAGGTTGACTATAAATCACAAATGCTCTTTGAAAGACATATACCTTTCAAGATTTTAATTCCTGCTCATCTTGTATCCATACCTCTAAAACATCATCGGTGTTAATACTGACATTGTCACTTTCTAATTCAATCTCTCTAGAACTATTAGGATCTTCATCCTCTTTTGTGGTGGGTAAACTTGAGATGGAACATAGGTTCCTTGGATCTTGTTCTTGTGAAATTTCCTCTACATAATTTCTATATGTTGCAAGTATGAAGGTGTTGTCATTGATGTCAACTAGTTTTTTTTCAATGATTTCAACTGTGTATGGAAGTTGGTTATTGGTTGTATATGTCAAGGATATTGAGAAAATTGTAATAAAGAAGGTTTGCAGTTTGTGCATGTATAGTTGAGATGTTAAAGAAGTGCTATGATTACATGGATTTATCCTTATGTTTCTATGTCTAGAGGTGTGTTAGAATGAAGTAATGTGCTAGAATGATGTCTTTGGTACTTGGGTTCCAAGTGCTTTTGAGAAAATTTGATAAATAGGGAAAACAATGTCATGCAGGTATTCACTGTATGCTCCAGGATGTACTCTATATTTTTTTTGTGCTTGTGCGAATTTTAGGTATTGTTCATGGTTGTTGGTAGTTGCTATATTCAAAATTTGGGATTTTGGATCGTTGTACAGTGAGATATTTTCACTAGTATGTGAACTATGAATTTCAGTATGTTTAATTATGGTTTGGGAGAAATGTAATTTCTTTGGATTTCTCTAAATTTTGGTTTCATGACTTATGATAATAAGTTGATAAGGTCATGTTCAAGTGAAGTTTGTTGTCCAAAAATATTGGACTTTGTTAAGGATGTGTGTGCTTAATTGTTTGATGTGTTTTGCATGAGTATTGGTCGACCTTGTGTTAAACACTACTTGCAAAATTTATGGAAGCGTGGTGAGGTGTGTTGGGACTTATTTAGGTCATCATTAAGTATGTGTTTGGGTCACCCTCATTCTCTTCCACCGTGGGAATGCTTTGGTTCTGACCTAATTTAAATTTGTAAATACAAATGGTGTGTGGCCAACCTTGGATGGGTTTCAAGGATGAAGAGGGTATATGTACAAGCTGAGATGTTGGTGAAAGACAAGATAGATGCGAGGTAGTGTGTGTGATGCGAATTTGGGTAGATCAATGCAAATTTCAAGTGTTGAGTTCCTAAAGGTAGTGAGATGAAGGTGTACTCTATCTTTCAAGCATGTCTACAAGTGTGTGAGCGAATTGTGATGGAATCTTTATTGCATTGAGATATTTTTCTCTCTATAACAATCCTCTTCTATCTTCTTTATAATTTTGTGGTAGTGAGCCCTTCGGGTAGTGATCCCTCATTGGATAGTGTGTCATGTCTTGGAAATGAGCCTTTTTATTTGGTTTTGGAATTCTTTATATTGTGAGCTAACCCTCACTATGGTTTTTCCCTCATTGGGTTTTCCATGTAAATCTGGTATTATTGTGTGCATAGTTTTATTAATTTAATTTTTTGTTTCTTCACTTAATGATTAAATACATTAACAAAGTAAGGGTTGTGTGAATGCATACAAATCTAACTTTTGTTGAGGGTTTTGAAGTTTAAAATTGTGACAACTAATTCACCCCCCCACTCAGTTGTCTTGTTCAACACTATCTTCTCTTTCACCCAGAGGAATTTGAACTATTGTGTTGTCATCCGCTAAGGATATTTATTCTTTTTGGAATCTACTATACCATTGGAATTTATAAACCATTTCAGCCCAAGAAATGCTCTAAATGTGTTGAAGGGCTCCTTCATCTCCACAACTTTAAAATCAACAGTTTGTTTGATCCCTTTTATGTTTACTTTGACATTCTTCCATGTGCCTAATGTTTCCATGCCAAAACCGTTGACTAGGCTAATGTTCATAGGTGTTATAATAAGTTTAGGTCTTCCTAGACTCTCCCAAGTAGTTTCTAGAATGATGTTGAGGTTTGCACCAAGATCAATCATTACATGTTTAATCTTATTTTTGTTTAGATTTGTGGTAATTAGCAATGGACAATTTTTTTGATTCGGGTCTTTGACAATTTGATGTACTTGTTGTTGTTTTTGTTTATTCCAATACTTTCCTAATTGTTTCAATTTTACTAAAAGATCCTTTTTTGAGCCAATGAGGGTAGATTTTTCAACATTATTAAGTCTTCTTCTAAAAATCATGTCCTCCTTTTGTTGTTGTATAATTTGTTTCTTTTCTTTTCTACTATTTTGTCATGTTATTTCTTAGTAGGCTGAAATTGGTCACTTTTCTTCTTCTTCCACTTATTCTTCTTCTAGTTCTAATTCTTTAGTGATCTCTTCAATATCTCTTCTATTATTCTTGGTATTTGTTCCTTATATAGTTACTACTATGCCTTTTTTTTCTTTAATCTAGGTTTCTTTGTTTTGCTTACCTACATTGATTGTTCTTCTTTAGAGTAATCCTCATTTGATGTGTCTAAGTACTAGCTGTAGAGGAGGATTCACTACCCATGATTCTCTGTATTCTCAAATGATTCCCAAGAAATGAACTACCCTAAACTACCTTAGGGAACAAAGCAAGAGTTTCAAAACCAGAAAGAGCAAGCCACAGAGTTTTTTTGGATGAACTAATGAGGTCTCGGTCAAAGAATGGAAACATAGAATGAGGATGACAATGCGGCGCACTAGCATCCTAGAGGCATGCAAGCATCTCATACAGACCCAAAATCTAGTTTATCATAAAGAACACAAAGTGAATACTTCTACTTTGATTGCTAAAAACCTTAGAATGCAAGAAAGTAGCGAAGTATAACATAACTTAAACAAAGAAGTATAAATGATAAAGATAAAGAGAAGAAATAAAGTTCTTACAACCACCCAAGTAATGAAGCCTCCAACATGTGAATATATTCAATACCTAAATATGCAAGATTGAGAGAAAATGTTGGGGTTGTATAGGGGTTTGCCTTGGTCAAACCCTTGTTTTGGTGTTCCCACCTCCATAGACAACCAAATAGATAGAGAAAGTGAACAAAGTAAACAAACATGGCATGATAAAAGCAATCCTCACTCAAGAAGGAGAACCCGTATCATGAGATAGAGACAATTGATGTGTGAAATCCTAGGATGCTCGCAAGAACAAGACACAAGAGATATCAACTGCAAGGCTTAAGGAAGCTAAAGAGAGAGAAAAGATAGATGCAAGAGGCAAAAGCATTGGAAAGAGTGTTGTAATAGCTTGAGAGTGTTTCTCTAGTGAGATGTAGAGAGTTATGAAAGAAAGATAGCAAGATAAAGATGGGAGAATGTCCAAGATAGAAGCCAAGAAGGAGAAGAAGGCCAAATGAGTTGAAAAGATAGCTTTTTAAAGAGAGAAAAGAAGCTTTCCGAGCCATTACAAGGTGTCTTAGGCTATTACCACTAAAAAAACTTGCTGACAAGTGGAAAACATGCTCGAAAGAAGTCGTTTGAATGTTGAAATGTCACAAGACGCTAGCATGGTGTGTAGATGTCCGCACAGTGAATTAGTGTCCAGACACATCACACTACAAAATGATGAGAATGAGAAAAGGACAAGGTTTAACACAAAGCTGACGTGCAAGGGTAGCTACTAAAAAGGGGTCTCGAGCATCCTAAGAAGGGAAAAAGGCTTATGCAGGGGCTAAAATGAGCCTACACAAATGCTAGGGGAGTGGACACTAAAGTAGATGCAAGAATGTATGTGAAATTGCAAGGGGTGCAATTTTATGACATTACATTTTTCCCCCACTTTAGCGGGCATATGAATCTACACTAATATGCATGCTAAAATAAATCTACTAAACATAAATAACATTATTATTCCAAAAAGATACTATAGAGGAAGCATATAACTCTTTGAACCAAAGAAGTATATCCCCAGGCTGAAGACCTACAAAACAAACACATTAGACAAGAAATATCTTCACAAGACAACAAAGTTAGAACATAAAAATCCATTACATCATGGGGTTAGAACATAAAAACACACACAAAATCACACAATAAACTAAAGGATTTGAGTCAGCAAAGTGAAAGAGACCTCGATGTAGAAGGTTGTCTTAGTACTATGCGTCATCCCCAAGTTAAGAAATAACACAAAGAAGAATTCTAAAATGAAGAGAAGAATGTAAGGATTGATCATTTCAAGAGAAGAATGTACCCAAAAGTCAAGGAAACAACCAATATCGAAGAGAGAAAGGGCATATACTTGGGATGAAGAAGATGCATATCTTCAATTGGGTATACACAATTGAGAAGAAAGAGAATTTAAGAGAAAGATGGAGAAGCTAGAAAGAAATGAAAATTCCAAGAGAGATGGATCCACAGGTCCTCAAACCCAAGGAGAGTTAAGAAAATGTTTCATAGATCCACAAACCTACAGAAGGTGAACAAAAGTATTTGTAGGTACTCTCTCCTACAAAGTTGAACAAACTACACCGAAGGCCTACAAACCAATAGTGAACAGATTCTGTAGGATGAAAGCACTTTACAGGTCCTCAAACTTGTAAAGAAGGCACCCTAGGTACTCTCTCCTGAGGGGAGCTCAATGTAGGGGACTCCGTAGAGTCATATTGGGTCCTCATAGGCATCCGATCCTACAAGGTAAGCTTGAACAGATCTTGTTAGGTTGCCCCCAAGTTAGATGCAATATAATTCATTTGAGATAAAAACCTTCAAAGGGGGTCCCTCGAGAACCCTTCAAAAGAAAAGGGGTCCACTCAAGGGATGCTTCATTTTAAAGACATAGAGAAGAGAGGGGGTCCTTTAAGAAGGACACACATCTCCATAACAAGTTATCATTGTCCCCAACATACAGGGGAGGAGAACCATGCAAGATACCTAGAACATATAGGATAGAGGTAGACCTCAATATCACTTGTAATTTGAAGAAGAGGCAGGAGTGTCAAAAAATAAATGAGTGATGGAACCTGAATCAAGAAGTTTTATTTTATCCCTCAAGGCCTTACATTCACTAGTGGAATGACTAGGAACTTGCCGATATGCATAGAAATAATTGTTTTCTTTATCATTTTTAAGAAATTTCTTGTGTAGGAGGAGGAAGAGTAATCAAGTGGGCTTTGAGAAGCCTCAACAAGATAATCTTGTGCTCAGATAAAGAATGAGGACTAAGAAGCAACCCTTTCTTTTGTGGAGAAAAGCTTGTCTTCTCATAAGAAGAAGACATGAAGATAGAAGACAATGGAAAATGGATCAATTCAAGAGAATGGGGTTGAGAAAAATTCATGTCATTCAACCATGGCTTCCATTTAGATTGTTCATTCAAGAAACCAAGCCCTAAATTACACTTACAAGGTACAAATTCTATAGGTACTTGAATGCCTTGTTCATTATGCCCACAACCTTTACACCCATATCCATATTTAGAGACAAGTTTAAAGCCAGGGCCATAACATGTCTACAAATCTTGAGAAGAAGGAGGATCTTCATAGAGAGCATTATTCCAATAGTGGCGATTATGCTCCTCCATAGGATTAGCATCAACATTCTTGACAAGACTACTATGACAAGACTACTAGCTTAGCCTCTTTAACAAAAATGTGATCATCTTCCTAAGAAGGAGGAGGATCAACATCAAGGACATTGCAACTATTGCTCACATTACCCCTTGATATAGAAGAATGGCCATCTTTGATAGTGGGTTTAGATGATGTTATCAGAAGGTCTAAGAGGATTGGGGTGACTTTATATTCTCCACTAAAGGATGTGTAAAGTCTAGAGAACCCCAATCATCACCAAGACATGCATTTTCTTGAGAAGAAGTAGGAGCAGACTTAAGATTTCTTGCTTCAAAAGGATCTTCTTCAGGGACATTTGTCTCAAGAGTATCATGTGTAATAGGTATTGCAGGAGTAGAAATCAACACATTGGAAGAAACTAAATGAATAAGAGTAGGAACAACTAAAACCTGATTGACAACTACCATCTCACATAAGTGCATAGCCTTAGGGTCAGCCCTGATTGTGACTACTCGATTATTGCAAATGAACTTAATAGATTTATGCAAGGTAGACGGGACTACACCCATAGCATGAATCCATACCAAGAAGAAGGTTATGTGGTAATTTTTTTGACATAACATATACAAGGGTGGGTACAATAATGGGTCTCAACCTTAAAGGCAAGAGTATCATGCCTAGGGCTTGTCAATTGACATTATCGAACCCATGAATTCCAATAGAAGAAGCGTTAAGAGAAGATGAATTCATATTAATCTTAGGAAATAGATCAATGCTACATACATTGAGCTCCGAACTGGCATCAATGAGATTATGTCTAATACCGATATTATTAATGTTAACTATAATCATCAGAGGATCTGCCTACTTCTGCACTTCCAGAGGTGGGAGTTCTTGTGGATAGAATGTAATATTTAGAAAATTTACACAAATATGAGCTATCAACGCATTAACATCTATCGGTTTGGTAGAAGAAGGAAAGAGGATCTTTTGTAAGGCTTCGTGAAGCATACTTGGTAAATCGGAGTAGACTAAAGCCAGTCCCATAGTGAGATCTTGGCCGGAGTAACATGAAGTTTCTCGACAAGATCATAATCACCAAGTACTTTAGTCATAGTTTAGGAACTGAAGGAAGACTTGGTTGAGAAGGTGGTAAAGCAGCAGGTTGATTAAAATTTTGTTTATTCTTTCTAATATTATAAGTATGGGCTACCACTCTAGAAGAGGGAGCCTTAGAAAGATAAGGATAATCACTATCAAATGGAACACCATTAATAGAACTAATCCTTTTAGGAGGACTAGCTAGGGTCAAATAAATAAAAGGTCTCTTAGGCCTTTGAGGGGTAGTAGAGATATAGACTATATTTATAGACTCATCACAACTAGTGGAATAATTATTTGAAGACATATTCTCAACATTGATCTGGGGAGGATCAGATGTGGAAGGAGGTTCATCATTTGCTAATGCATCGTCTCTAGAAGAGAATGCATTGGAATGAAGAGAAGGTAGAGTAATGTTAAGAAAGGTATCAATGATTTCATTCTCTTGCAACAAGATATCCTTCAAAGCAAGAGGAATCTCATGATAAGGATCAAAGATACAAAGTGACATGGCAAAAGCCAAGTCACTATCACATGCATGAAATGGAACATCATTAACACTTTGAATAAAATTAGATATTGAAATCATAAAAGAGGATATTAAATTCATTTTAGATATAGGAAGTTAAATATGATAAATAATGAACAAACAAATTAGTTGATTCAAAGCAGTCTAGGGGTGATAGAACTGAGAAAAACCGAAAATCTGGATTTTTAATTTTTTTTGGTATTTTCTAGGTTCTAGTAATTTACATTTTCGGAGGTCTTCGGAGCATAATTTGGGGTCGAAACTTGCATCAATCCCTAAAATTTGATTTTTGAAGGAATAGTATTTTAGGGATTGAATTAACCATCTTGGAGACCTTTCCAACAGTGTAAATGGTTCTGAATTTTGAGCATCAAGTCAAAAGTTATGACCCCACCAAGTTGGGGTAAATAAATTCTTAGTTTTTTGAAAAATAATGTGGTTCACATTAGGTTCAAAAAAATTTAGAGAAGGGGGATTTTCTACTCATGATTCTCTTTATTCTCAAGAGATTCCCAAGGGGTGAACTACCCTAAACTACCTCAGGCAACAAAGCGAGAGTTTCAAAATGAAAAAGAGCAAGCCATAGGTTTTCTAGATGAATTGACGAGGTCTCGATCACAGGACGACATCGCGAAATGAGGATGACAACAAGGCATGCTGGAATCCTAGAGGCGTGTTGGCATCTCATACGGACTAGAAATTGAGTTTATCACAAAGAACACAAAGTGACTACTTCTACTCTGATTGCTAAAAACCTTAAAATGGGGGAAAGTAGCAGAGTATAACATAACTGAAATAAAGATGTATAAATGATAAAGATAGAGAGAAGAAAGAAAGTTATTAGAACCACCCAAGTAATGAAGCCTCCATCACATGAATATATTCAATACCTACATATGTAAGATTGAGATAAAATTTTGGGGCTATATTGGGGTTTGCCTCAGTCAAACCCCTATTTTAGTGTTCCCACCTCCATGGATAGCCAAATAGATGGAGAAAGTGAACAAAGTAAGAAAATATGGTGTGATAAAAGCAATCCCCACTCAAGGAGGAGAACCCGTATCATGACATAGAGAAGTAATTGATGTGTGAAATCCCAAGATGCTCACAAGCACAAGACAAGGGAGATATCAGCTGCAAGGCTTAAGGAAGCCAAAGAGAGAGAGCAAAGATAGTTGCAAGAGTGAAAAGCGTTACAAAGAGTGTTGTAATAGCTTGAGAGTGCTTCTCTAGCGAGCTATAGAGAGTTGTGCAAGCAAGACAACAAGAGAAATATGGGAGAATGTCCAAGATAGAAGCCAAGAAGGAGAATAAGGCCAAATGAGTTGAAAAGACAACTTTTTAAAGCGCGAAAAAGAAGCTTCCTGAGCTGTTACAAGGTGTCCTAGGTTGTTACCACTAAAAGAACTTGACAAGTGGAAAAAATGCTTGAAAGTGGTTGTTTAAATGTTGAAATTTCATAGGATGCTATCATGGTGTGTATACGTCCACATGGTGCACTAGTGTCCAGACACATCATGCTACAAAACAATGAGAATAGGAAAAGAACAAGGTTTAACAAAAGATGACGCGCAAGGGTAGCTGATGAAAAGGGTCTTGAGCATCCTGAGAAGGGAAAAAGTCTTATTAATTGGCTAAAAAGAGCCTACGCAAATGCTATGGGAGTGGACACTAAAGTAGATGCAAGAATGTATGTGAAATTGCAAGGGGTGCAATTTTACAACATTACACTAGCTATCTACTATTTGGCAAATTTCGACCCCTTGTGGTACTCTTCTAATCACTATGGCTCCATTGTTATCCTATAATTCATCACTTCATAAATATGGGCTATTTTGATAATATTGTTGAGCCTTATCATACTTGAATATATCATGTGAATCATCTTTGAAGAAAGGAAATTTTCTTCTCTTTTTTGATTATTTTGTAGCTCATAATGACCTATTTTCCCACCATTTTAGCATGTTACATTATTACTTTGGAGGTTGTTTCTACCGCATCCTCTTCCTCCTCTATAATTGGATTTTCCTCCCATATAGTCTTACGGTGGGGTGTTATGTAATGCATATGCATTTCTATTATCCCTCTATGGTGGTTGTCTATATCCTATATTATTTTTAGAGGTCCTTCCACCAAACCTTTAATATTTACCATGTTTCTATCTATATATGCATCGTAGTTGTGGTGCATAGGGCATTGAGGATCAGGATGACACCATGTAGTCTAGACCTAAAATTGGTTAGAAGGACAGTCCTTCACGAGGTGACTATCCCACTCTTGGCATGTCCCATAATATAGTTAATTAGTTTTGTTCAAAATTGTCTAGAATTATACATGTAATGCAGCAGTGGTTCTCTCTCCTTGAGCTTTAGGAAATTTTTTCCAGAGGTGGCCTTCTCATGAGAAATAGGTGCACCATATTTCTTTGTTTTTCTTTGTTTCCCATTTCACCAAAATTGCATTATGTATGGTTAGCTATTCTACCACAAGTTGTAACTTATCAATATTCTCCTTTATATCATCCCTTTAAGGTCTATGCCAAGTTTGGGCCTCAATGCGGTAGACCATAGTGATTAAATTTGTGTAGCTATTGAATTTTCTATCATCCAAGGTTGTTGTTATGTCTTTTTGAATTATATAAATAAACCACTCTATCTTCTACCTTTCTGTCAATGGTTCCTCTAGTTTGCAAAAAACTTATTTAAATATTTTATCATATTATCTTATAGATTCATCTTCCCTTTGTATTAGATCTCTCATCTTACTTACAATCTCTATTGGGATGTCTTGATTATCAAAATTACCAAGGAAGTCTTGTTTTACTTCATCCCAAATTTTCCCATGTTTAGGGTAGGTTATCTTATACCAATCTAAAACATCTTTTCAGAGTGAGGATACAAAGTCAAGTAGTTTTGGTTTATATTCATCAATATCCTGTATTTCCCATAGGAATTCTAATAAGAATATGTGCTCTACTGCTTCTATGGTATCTTTTCCAAATATAGGGGTCTTAACTGAAGAATCCATCTTTCCCTTTCTTTGTTTATTCCAATTGTCTAGATTTACGGACTAGGTTTTTCTTCTTTTTCTTTCATTAATTTTTTGACCATGTAGGGTTTCTATTCTCTACTCTTGTCTTTTGCTAGTTTTATATCCAAGTATTATTTTCCTAGTATTTCTTCCCACTCTAGTTCTTTTCCCACTTCTCTTGTTTTCTTGTCTTGTGTTATCTCTTCTTATAAAATTCTTCGACTCTTATATGGTTGAGGGGATAGATCTTGGTTAGGGGGTTGTGACTATTCAAAATATCTTTTCATTTTCTTATTTGTTAATGTTATTTTATTTGATTGTAAACATAATTCTTTACCCAAATTTAGTCTATTCTCTCTACTTTTTCTTATTTCTTCTTATTTTAATTTCCTTATGCTTCTATTGACTACTTCTAAATAATTTCCTTGAACAAACAAGGTCTTCTCTGGATTTTTTCATAAATTCCACAAATCGATCATCCAAGTTGATGGTAATGTTTGATAGGTCTATTTTGATTGTCAGAATTCTAGAAGGCTGCACTAATAATAGAGTTTCAATATTATTATAAGGTCCTAATAACAATATTCTAGATTCTCCATAGTCATTAATATTCTTCATTAAGCTAGTTATCAGTTGTCCTGCTTTTTCCCTATAGTTTTTTTAATCTTTCCGGAGTTTCCCAATTCTCTTCTTATTATCTTCTTATGTTTCCTTGGAAAAACCCTCTTTGGTGTGCTTAGCAACACCCTATTTGGTGCACTTAGAAACATTCTCATTAGTGTTCTCACTTCTCATATTTCCACTATTTCCATTCTTTTGTAGTTTCTTTCTTCTCTTTCAATTCTCTGTTGATGTCTTTTATCTTCTCCATCTAGGCTAACCATATTTACTTTTCTTACAAACTCAATTTGTTCCCTAAAATTTCTAGTGGTTATTTTATCTCCTTTTTCCATGGGTGTGATTTATTTGGAGTTCCATTAATCCTTATATCATTTCCCATGGTAGTTATTTAGTACATTTTCCTTTAAAATTCACCTCTCTTTGGGAATCCCTTCAGAGTCATTTCCCCTTTCCATTCTCCATCCCATTGGTGGCTAACCCCCCTGTCAAAGGGTAAGCACCAATAATATAGTCCTTCAAATTTTTACATCTTTATTAAGTATCTCTCTTTTCTGGTGTCCGATTTTAATTTTTTTTTTTTTTGGGTGTTTCGTTCTTTATATTACCTAATCAAGGTCTCAACAAAAAAAACAATGTTAGTAAGAAATCTGGTGAAACATAGATTGAAGTTCTAAACCCCTAGTATTTTCTAAAATATTTAGTTTATACCTTGGACTCAGTAATATAAAGGTGAACACCAATGCAATCAGACCTATGCTTAACTATTTATACATCCACATAATAGAAGATAACATTATATAGATAGAACTCTAGTATACATAATATTAATCAGATCAAAATAGTACATTATAATATCTTCCCCTATATTTTTGTCTAGTTCTTATGTAATTTCTACATATTTGTTCTATCATATATTTATACATATACTTCTCTATATACATCTATCACTTGTATATTTCTCTCTATCTCTCTCTATTTTCTCTATTCTCTTCTCTTCCATTCTGTCATTCATATCTTCTTTAATACATACATGTATGGGATGGGACGTGACCCATCTATGATACCCCTATTCTATATTATATATTTACAAGATTATGCTCCACAAGTGGTTTTCGCAAAGATGCAGTATGTTTTCTTGGTTGATGTATTTATTGTCCTACTTTCTAGCTAAAAGTTGGTTTCTTTGGTATTTTAAGTGCAATTTTTGGTTTGATAGAATATTTTTGTGCCATTTTATCATGATTTCCTATGAAATTTATTTTTGTAGTTCCATGAAAAGAGGTTAATGTTGTTGTAGAGGCATTATAAAATAGGTTCAAACAAGCACTAGATGCTAGTAATTTTTCTCAAATAGAGGTTATTGATAATTGTAGATATTAGTAGTAGTTGATCATAGAAAGTACACATTGAGTTAGTGCTAAAAATTTTAATAAAAGGGAAAAGACCAACATCAACATCTGGCCTATTGCCCAAGGTTTCTTTAAGATAATAAATGGTGGCTAGAAGAGCATAGTGAGGATTGTAGGGATTAAGGTTGCAAATAATTTTTGTATATTTTTTTTATATGGGTAAGTAGTTACATGTTTTGAAGCATTTAAGGATGGTTCAATTTGTATATCTTGTTGTCACATCCCCTGCCAACGACATCCAAGCTAGATAGTGCAAATGGGGAAAACAAATTGAAAATAAATAAAATAATGAAAATAAGAAATCAAGGGGAGACCACACATTTAATGAGGCATGATAGTCCTACCATTTTCCTCGATCATTCACATGAAGGGAAAGACTACGATTGAGGCATATAGAAGAAATTATGGTACATGAGAAAGAAAATGGGTGTTTGTGCCATTAATACAAAATGGTGACCCATTTCTTGACATGGAAATGCCAAGTAGTGTGGAAAACTAGCATGCAGGGTAGAATTTAAACCATCATGACCCCATTATCTACATTCAACCTCTATTTCAAAAAAAAGGGGAGAAAGGAGAGATTAATTAGATTGAAGATATGAGAAATAAAATGAAGAGAGAAGGCATGCATATAATGTGGGAGAGGAAGAAACATAAATGTGAGCAAGGAAAGGGCACGAAGGGGAGAAAATTCTATTGAAAGTAAGGTGATCTCAGGGAATACCATGATTGTAGGCAATGCAAAAAATTTGATTTGTTGAAAAGGTTTTAGAAACCTTCGAGAAAATGCAATTGGTAGGGTGTGGGCATCCATTCGACATAAAGGGGTTGAGGAATTTTAAGAGGCAAAAAGTGTGGGGTGATTACGTGAAAAGAGAATAGAATATTTGGAAGTAGGAAATTTAGGTAGTGTATGGTGTGATAATGAGAATAGAAAGGGACAATGTGTAGGAGTGTAAAGAAGCCAAAGATAGAATTTAAGGAAGAAATGAAGGGAAGAAATCATATTGTGTAAATAGAAGAAACAATAAAAGAAGATAGAGGAATGTTGCTAGTTCAAAAATTCACCCTATATGGGAGGAACATAGGCAGGTAGGCCTACATAGGAAAATAGGCGATCCCTTTGGGAAAGGAAATTCAAGGAAACAAAAGGTAGATTTTAGTGCCCACATTGTAAAATTCTTCAACATCATTCTTGAAGATACTTATACTCCTTCACAATCACTCTACTAGAGTATCACTAATTCATATATATCCACTCTTGTAGCTCAAAAGACTAATTTAGGGTGGTTGGGTATGTGCAGGATCATGATGGGCCAAAAAGTTGTGATAACTAAGTGATATGATGACCCATGTGGCTTACAACTTTTTTTTTACACAAAATTGATTAAACGAAAAGGGTTTTTAAAGGAGATTTTCATATTTCCGCCAATATAAATTATGCTTTACGTTGAATTTAATAAATAATTATTATTCATTTTCTATTTGAATTACGACTAAAGTCCTGATTGATAGGCTAATTGAAAAACATCTATAACTTTCAAATGGTATCATATTTTTTGAATCCGAAACATGTGTCACATTCTATGCTTCGCATAATATAGGATTAAAAAAAAAAATGAATTTCATGAAGTTTTGACCAAGTTAAGGTGGTTAGACATACATGTTTTTATATTTTTTAAAATTTATAAAAAAGTTATAATTAATTATTTACTTGGAAAAAAATTACAAAAAAATATGCATCACATCGGGACATGATTCCCCTACTTATATCTAAAATACTATAAAAAAATAGTATCATTTTATTGTGGTTAGGGTAGTCATACAGACACCTACTTCTTATTTTTTCCCTGAAATTTAAGTACTACTGCATTGAAATTTCAAAATTTCACCAAATAGATTTTTTTAAAAAATAAATAAACCTAGTAGTTTAGAAACTACATTCAATTTACTACAAATTCTATTCTTACATATTTTTGAAATAATATTAGATAAATTATTCAAATTTTTACGTCAAGTTGCCTAACTTTGATTTTTTGATTTTTATTGCCACTTAAGGGCCTATTTTTTCCATGATGATCCTGCACATACCCGGTTATAGGATGTTTAAGTGATAGTTACATATAGCTACTACCCACAAGGGGTTATTAAGTTCCAATTCAAATAATAATAATAAATAAATCCCTCTTCTCCTATACATAGGTTAGAATTGTGTGCAATTTATGGAAGCTTAAAAGAAGGCGTGTGAGATGTTTGATAAAATGCCTCAAAGAAATGTGGCCTTGAGTATTGCCCCAGGGTTGCATATGTTCCAAATGAGTTACAGAAGACAAGCCTTAGAAATATGTGATTAGATGAAAACTAGCCTCCTATTTATTTGCACTCAACTAGAGTTTGAAAAGAGGGCACAATATGTAGAAAAGCATGAGTAAAGATGATTTCTATTAGATTTATAAACAATAGGAGGCACTTTATATCACCACCACATTTACAAGTATTTTGAGTAGAATTCAATGAAGATCAAGAATTTATATCCAAGCTCTCTTGAATATTTTCAAAAGTTTATAAATTTTCTTGTAGCTTTTGAAGCATGAATCTGGAATTGTATAATGTTGTAGCAAAAAATGGCTAAATAAAAGTGATTTACACTTATTGGTGAAAGGTTGGATAATTATAAAATAAATATTAGTTTTTATTGATCTTAAGTAAAATTAGCATTCTTTATAAGTAATTTGGAATCAAAATCTAGGGGTAACTAATATTAATATGGTACTCAAGAACTTGAAATGTTAGGATTATGAGAAGTTAATAAACCAAGAATTTACTATAATCAAGGGTTAAATTATTTGAATAGCCAAGTGATTGGAATTTTGTGTAGACATTGAGTTCATTTCATCTCTATGTCAGGACTTTAAGTGAAGTAGGGTGTTAAAGAGTCCTAGATCAAATCTTTAGCTACAAGATAACCTTATAATATGAACCACATTAATATGAGCCTTGACACTTGGTTGCATAATATTGTAAGCAAGGGCTAATTTGTTTAGTGGCACTATGACCATACTTTATTAAACATATATTTAATATTGAAACTCAGTACTTTTGATAATCCATTGATACCGTGGTAAATGCTTTATATGACATGATGTCTATCAATATCTTAGATTCGAGAACCTTGATATTGAAATTACTATTATACCTATAATGAATCACAATATAAATTTTATACCAAAGAGAAGGAAATTATAGTTAGTTTTACAATGTGGTTGAGATAAATCTTGCGTAGCATCTCTTGAAACATTACTAATGACCATTAAGTTCAAGTTAGACTGAATGACAAGTATGGATAAAATATTTAGTCTATTAACACGACTACCATAAGAATATTGGGCAGCATCATATGGTAAAGGGAATTAGAAGATCAAGAATATTATTAGTAATAATAGTATTGGGTTTACTTCATATGTTGGTTCAATGGATATAGTGTTGCCAACTTTCTTAACTAGAATTTGAGTATTGGTTATACTTTTAAAAAGCTTATAAATATTATTGTAAATGCTTCAAAGATATATATTGAACCCTTGAGCATACGAAAATAAATATTAAACCTATTATATGAATTTCAAATGGAAATGCTTTCTTATGGGTTTGTATAAACTAACATAATTTTTGTAGATTAATAATCCTAGCCCCTATAATGTGAAGATGAACCTTGGGACATTCAAGGTATTCAATGAATAGAAAGGTTGTGAAGTCTAATTAGAGATCTTGACTTCCTTAGTTGGAAGTTTCATGGTATAGGTTCCCTAAATTGGGAATCGATGTGTAGGTATCTTTGAGGGAGACCTTGTAAAGAGAAATATGTGTGACTTTGATCCATTTGGAAGTGGGTACATAGGTGGTCCTTGGGTGAAGGATTCCTTTTTGACCTCAAGTTTGTAGGGTGAGGGTTTAGGGGGATAGCTCCAAGGGTTCAGGTCATTCCTATATATTTTCACCTTTCCTCCTCTATAAGCTTCAATTTAAGACTGAAATGGGTAGCATATGGGTATGAATGAGTTAAGAAAACCTTATAGATTATATTTAATACTTAATATTCTTTTGAATAGTAAGTTGAATGAATTAAGGGATTTGACTTATAATCGATATTTGTCTATGTGCACATGTTGAATGTTAGCCATATTGTGTTGGTCCAATGTGATTCTTATGTGTTTGTGTAATTCATGCCCAAACCTATAAGACTCCATGTATAGGCTCTTGGATTTTTTGATTGTGATATATTTGCCTAGGTCAAATGAGTAGTATTGTGAATCATGTTATGTATGAGCCACCTGAGTGTGAACCTCCTAAGTATTTGAGAAGTTACAAGTAGTCATTGGATGGTGCCAATGATTGATGTATGGGCTACTGCTAGGGATTGGTCGACATTCACTTGGTTCACAGAGGTGGATTGCTAGGGGCTACCTTAGTTATGATACTATAATAGTTAGCAAGTTGTCACTGGATCATGCAAATGGTGGATACCTAGAGCTACTATTATATCTTTTGGTTTAGTTGGCATTCACCTAGTTCACAAAGGTGGATTTCTAGGGGCTATCCGAGATTTGATACAGTAATGGTTGCATGGTTAGTTACCCTACCATGTGGGTAATGGTAATTAGATCTAACCATTGTATTAAGAGGGTTCACTGGTAGTCACCTATATCGTGAGGGTGAAAGGTGTTAAGTGCTACCTAATATTGTGATGAATATAGCTAATAATATCACTAAGGTTACAAGGTGGTGTTTTTTAGGAGCTACTTCTTCTTGGGTGGATAGACTTGTTGCTAGTGGCCTATAGGAGATTGAAGTTGTAATCCACCAGGCTGGATAGGTTTACTACTTGTGGAAAGCTTTGGGATGGAGGATGAACCCCTGATGTATTATGGGATACATAAAATCCCCTTCTCAATTGTTAGATGGTATACTTGGTCTTGTAGGGTTGAGGATGAACCTCAGATGTAGTATGGGATACACCAAATCCTATTCCGAGTTGTCCAATGGTGTAGAAGATTGAAGGAAAGGATAAGACCCACAATGTAGTGCAAAATGCACTAATATTCCTTTTCTTTTTGGTATGCATTATTGACATATGTTACTCAACCATTATGGATGTGTTAGTGAATAATTATGTATATGTGATATATGTTGGATCTCATCACTACATATATGTGATGTATGTTGAAACTAATCACTTTTGTACTTATGATGTACATATGAGCTAGTCACTATTGTACTTGCATATGAGCTAGTCACTATTGTACTTGCATATAAGCTAGTCAACTTGTGTATATGTGATGTATGCTTGTGATAGTCATTGTGTATGTGTGCTCGTGATAGTCATTGTGTATGATCTTTGGGATTATGGTATGATATGACCCTTGTGCATTTGTGCATGTTTGTACATTAAGGATTTGTGATGTTTGGTATGGAATCAACACTTGATGGTAAACATATTATCATTATATTATAGTTGAACTGAGTTGATAACTTATGTTTAATGAATAGTCTTGGTTTAAACATGAGATCAAATATCTCATGCAAGAGGAGAGAATGAACTCCCTCTAACATTGTTAGGTGAACTACGAAGCCTCTGGTTCCCATGAAGGGATATGTAGGTAGGGTCACCATGAACCCTTGAGGTTTAGGTCTAAGACTAGGGATGACCCTAAGCATAGTATCTTAACACTTTTGGATGTAAGCATATAAGTGTGATGTTGATTATCGTCACTATGATGAATGAAAATCTATTGAAATTAACGATTCTAATTTAAATGGAATATGTTTGGTTGGTTAAGTTGGTAGATGATGCAAAATGAATTTAAAAAAATTATAGTGCCCAAGGGGTAGATTATATATTGGTATCAGAGCAACCAAGTTCAAACATTGGACCTATGGATCTCACTTGACTCTAGGTTAACTATGTTATCTTATACTACCAACTGACCATAACTATGTTGGTCACTTAATATGTATGGAGTTGTTTTAAATATCTTAAATGGAATTTCAAGCTTGTGAGAATGTATGGGTAGTCCTAACCAAGAAAACTTGAATGGGTAAAAAGGGAAATTTGGATATACAAATTGTAAATGAAAATAAGTGCATAGCTGACGGTTAATGTATTTGATGATTGCTATTTCCCCTAACTAACTTTTTGGATATGATCTTACCCCTTGTCATGTGGTAACTATCGTGGCATATTGAAAATTATTTTTAAAACATTTGGTGTATTTGACTACTAGCAGTGCTAATTGATGTATGGTGCTTCGGTGCCTTGTAAGGGATAATTGGTAAATATGTGTACTTAGTGATATAAAATTGACATATTTTCATAAAAATGAACCTATAAATCGAAAATAGAGGATTGGATGGAGTAGAAGTGCTTACTTGAGGGTATATCACTAGTACGTACCTTCTTAAATATTATAAAAAAATATTCCAAATTGGTCAAATTAGTGGAAAGGGAACCAATTGAGAGGAAAGGATAAGGGATGAAAAAGTAATTAACTTGGCTAGTAAGCCAAAATTTTAAAAAAATTAAAAAAATTATCCTTTTGATAAGCTGAGATTGTTTATTCCAAGGGGGGAAGGATGTCACATCCCCCGCTAGTGACATCCAAGTTGGATAGTACAAATGGGGAAAAATCAATAAAATAATGAAAAGAAGAAATCAAGGGAAGACCACACATTTAATGAGGCATGGAAGCCCTACCATTTTCCTCCATCATTTATATGAAGGGAAAGATTGAGATTGAGGTGTGTAGTATGGTGCATGAGAAAGAAAAGGGGGTGTTTGTGTCATTAATATGCTATGGAAAACCATTTCTCGGCATGGAAAACTAGTGTGTAGGGTAGACTTTAAACCATCACAACCCTATTATCTATACTCAATCTCTATTTAAAAAAATTGGAGAAAGCAAATATTAGTTGGAAAAAATATAAGAGGAAGAAAATGCATAGGGAAGACATGGATACATCATGGGAGAGGAAGACACATAAATGTGAGCAAGGAAAGGGAATGAAGGGGAAGAAAAATCCATTGAAAGTAAGGTGTTCTCAGGGAATACCATGATTATAGGCAATGCAAAAACAATGATTTGTTGAAAAGATTTTAGAAACCTTCGAGAAAATGCAGTTGGTAGGGTGTGAGCATCCATGCAAGCATAAAATGGTTGAATAATTTCAAGAGGAAAAATGTGTGGGGTGATTAGGGAAAAAAAGAATAGAAGATTTGGAAGGAGGAAATTTAGATAGTGTATGGCATGAGAAGGAGAATAGAAAGGTACAACGTGTAGGAGTGTAGAGAAGCCAAAGATAATTGAAGGAAATGGAAGGCAACTTTTAGTGCCCACATTATAAACTTCTTCAATGTCGTTATTGAAGCTAAGTATACTCTATCACAATCACTCTACTAGAGTAGCACTAATTCATAGATATCCACTCTTGCAACTAAAAAGACTAATTTAGGGTGGTTATATGATGTTTAAATGATAGTTACATATAGCTACTACCTGTAAGGGGGTATTTAGTGACAATTCAAATAATAATAAAAAATCCCTCTTCTCCTATACATAGGTTAGAATTGTGTGCAATTTATGGAAGCTTAAAATAAGGCACACGAGCTATTTGATAAAATGCCTCAAAGAAATGTGGCCTTGAGTATTTCCCTAGGGTAGGGTATGTTCCAAATGAGTTGCAAAAGACAAGCCTTAGAAATATATGATTATATGAAAACTAGCCTCCTATTTATTTTCACACAACTAGAGTTTGAGAAGAGGGCACAATATGTAGAAAATCATGACTAAAGAGGCTTTCTATTAGATTTAACAATGAAAAGAGCCACTTTATATCACCACCACATTTACAAGTATTTTGAGTAGAATTTAATGAAGAAGACATTATATCCGAAATCTCTTGAATATTTTCAAAAGGTTATAAATTTCCTTGTAGCTTTTGAAGCATGAATTTGGAATTGTCTAATGTTGTAGCTAAAAATGACTAAGTAAAAATGATTTACACTTATTGGTGAAAGGTTGGATAATTATAAATTAAATATTAGTTTTTATTGATCTTAAGTAAGATTAAAATTCTTTATAAGTAATTGGGAATCAAAATCTTGGGGTAACTAATATTATTATGGTGCTCAAGAACTTGAAATGTTAGGATTATGAGAAGTCAATAAACCAAGAATTTACTATAATCAAGGGTTAAATTATTTGAATATCCAAGTGATTGGAATTTCATGTAGATATTGAGTTCATTACATCTCTATGTTGATAGTTTTAGTGAAGCAAGGTGGTGAAGAGTCTTAGGTAAAATATTTAGCTACAAGATAACCTTATAATATGAACCATGTTAACATGAGCCTTGGAACTTGGTTGCATACTATTGTAAGCAAGGGTGACTTCATTTAGTGGCACTACAACCATACTTTATTAAATATATCTTTAATATTGAAACTCAATACTTTTGATAATCCATCAATACTATGGTAAAGGCTTTATATGACTACATGATGCATGTTAGTCTCTTCGATATGAGAACCTTGATATTGAAATTATTATTATACTTTTAATGAATAACAATATAAATTTTTTTACCAAATGGAAGGAAACTATCATTAATTTGGCAATGTGGTTGAGATCGAGTTGAGATAAATCTGAGATAGTATCTCTTGAAACCTTACTAATGACCATTAAGGTCAGGTTTAGACTGAATGACAAGTATGAATAAATTATTTAGTCTATTAACTAGACTACCATAAGAATATGGGGTTGCACCATAGGGTAAATAAAATTAGAGGTTCAAGAATATTATTAGTAATAATATTATTGGGTTTAATTCATATGTTGGTCCAATGGATATAGTGTTACCAACTTGGAAGCTTTGCAACATGAGCATGAAGTATGGATGATTGAGTTGGTTGTTCCTATGTTGTCATTGATGTCAACATGGTAATAACTATATGGTGATAACTGTATGGGAAGTTTGCTTGGTTTATTATACTTTTTTCTTTGTCGTTAATACTCCTTTGTGATGGATCAATGTGTTGGTATTTGAGTTTAAAACTCACCGCAAGATTTGATACAACTAATATCTTAACCATGTTTTATTGGCTCATTCAGACAACTATATCCTAGATCTTGAGACATCTTTTGTTATGAACATAAATTTATCTCTGACAGAGTTTAACTCTGTATCCTACTATTGTTCTATGTGAGGTTTACTGTGTGGGAGACTCCGCATTCTACTAAGGTGAACATTCTTATATTGCGGTTTTGCTGATAGTCTCTTTACTAGTAGTATGATGAGAAATTAATGTGTTCTCAGATCCAGAAGGTGTTTTCTTTGAGTATTACTTTTTGGTTTGGATAGTTGTGGTTTAGTCTTGGCCGACTTAGCGAATGCAATATATTATGAAGACTAATAGCCGACTTGGCATAATGCACTACATGGATAAAATGTTCAAATCTTATATGGTGCCGACAAAGAAAGGTTTTGATTATTTTGTGTTCATCCAATTAGGCCGACCTAATTGATGAATACTCTATACTTGTATATATATGAGATAGAAGCAAGCGAAAATGAAAGTAGAGAGAGAGATGTGGGTGTATGTGTATGAACACGCAAGCAAGAAGGAGAAGTGAATGTGAACAAAGGAGAAGATTGAAGCCTAAATGGTTTATCAGTAATACTAATTTGTTGAGCAATGCAGTATTTTATATGCCAAGCTCCAGTGGAACTGAACCTTGCACATTGAAGGTGTATTCCATCAGTTTATACTTTTGGCAGTGAGCCACTATCATTATATCTTTGCAGTGAGCCATCTTTTGTACTTAGGTTGTGAGAATTTTAAGGACATTGAGTCCTGGTAGTGAGCCTCATAATATTTTGTATCTGGATATAATATATTGTGAATTAACCCTCACCATGGTTTTTCCCATTTTGAGTTTTCCACATAAAAATATTGGTGTTCATGTGTATGATTGTATTGACTTGTTTCTATGTTATCTCTTGTCGATTCAGTTAAAATTGTGATAATGGTTAAGTGGATTTTACTATTAGTTTGTGGAATACCGATTCACCGCCCCTCTCAGTTTTCTAGATGTTCGACAATTGGTATCAGAGCTTGGTTCCTTGGAAGAAGCCTAACAACTTGAGGAAGGTCTTGGATTTTGAACATGAGAATTTTTTTTCCTTTAGAAATAGTCCCTACCGAATTTTCAAAAGAAATGGAAGCCTTGAAGGACAAGTTGATAAAAGAAAATGAGCATATTGAAAAGCTACAAAGTACAAGTATAGTTGCATGTGATCTGTTGACTGAAGGAGAAGAAATCATCACTAGCCTACTGGAACAATTGGATGAGAAGAAAAGAATTGAAGAATGTCAGGAAATTGAAATTCAAAAGAAGATGGATGAATGCACAAAGCTTGAATTAGAAGCAAAAATTCTGAGATCTAATCTGGAAAGGGTAAAGAGTTTTGAAGACAAATTTAAGATAAGCTCAGTGATGCTTGATGAATTGATTTCCTCACAAATACCGAAAATTGATAAGAGCGGTTAAGGGTTTGAAAAAGGTCAGAGTTCTAAAGCAAAGCAATTCACTGGTAAGAAGATGTGGTACAAAGATAGACAAATCCAAGAGCGAAGAAGCAATTATGGAAAAACTCTTGTCAAATGACATCATGCAAAAAGGTATTATACTTCAATGGTGTTTTCATTCCTGCAAGGAATTTGGTCATAAGGAAAAGGACTGCAAAAGTAATGTGAATGATTCTAAGGGCAAGAAGAATGGATATTAAGATAGTCTATTAGATAAAAGGGAAAATGGAAAGAAGAATGTTACTTGTTGTAAGTGCAGAAAATTGAAACATCCTGGTAGTCACAGCAGAAGAAAGAAGAACATCTATCCGGCGAAGAAGAATGATCAAACCTTTGATCCGAGAAAGGAAAGAAAAGAAATGGAAAGGATTTGAAGAAAGAAAACATCAATATTATTTGTGTCGACCTCCGGTATAGATACTCCTATGAATTTCTAAATAAAAGCAGTGCCTAAGGGGGAGCAATCATCAGAAAATCTAATAAACCCCCTTATTGGTACTTGTGTCATATCATGACAAAAGTATATTTAATGTGGTAACAAGATTAAGGCATTTTATCAGTCACATGTGTGAAGAATGAGGTCTCCAAAATTTGAAAGAATGAAGGTGTACACTATTTTCGAGGCAATCTACTTGCAAGTTGAAACATTTATTGCAAAATCATTTGGAATGAAAGGAATAAGTTCAAATAAAATTAAAGGCCTATGTATTTTTGGAGAAGCGTGCAAAGGAAGTTTGGAAGGGAATTCAAAGCTTCATAATTTGAAGAAAGTAACAGATGAATTCAAAGTGAGCTCCAGAACATGACGTCTATACATTTCTTGGTTGACATTTTTAGAGGTATTTCTGTTTGCACAATCTTTCACTTTTATTGATGGATAATTCCAAGATTGTGAATTATGCAGATAAAGCTAGGTTAAAGAGATATATGAGGAATGTGTTGGAAGAATGTGTTGGTGCATTCTCTTGCATCCCTTTGAGAGTGTTTCCTACATAAGATATCTATGCATTTGTTTACAGTAAGATTGAAAAAATGTCGTCGGTTCAGTTGAATGTGCTTTGGGAAAATGAATTGAAAGAGAATCATGATGCCTATAGAGTATTAGTTGAGAAAAAGTTGGATGTTTGGAGGAAAGTTCCTTTGTTTGAATTTGAGAAGAAGTATATTTGGATGGTATTGAGAAAAATCCATGATGAATCTTTGTGGATTGATGAGGCACATCTGGTTACCAGAGAAGCTATTAGAGATGTATCCAGTTTATGTTCCTCCAGACCGGTTCCTAAACTAAAGACTATGAATGAGAAATAAATAATTGAGGTTACAGGTACGAGTTCTAAAGAAAAAAAGATTGGTTTGAGATCGATTGTTGATCCAATAATAAGGTATGCTGCTATGGTCATTGGTCATAAATTTTGTATCCCTAATAATGACTCTACAGTTTCTACTGCTGCGGTGAATATTGTTGTTTATATAGTAATAAGAGGTATGAAATATGACTTGTGTGAACTACTTCGCATACATCTTTTAAATAATTTAAAGGAATTCAAGAGGAGCAAAAAGAATAATTTTTGGTATGGAAATTTGGTTGTTTGTCTACTCTTCTACTTTTTGAAAGAGTTATTGGTAATTGGAAGGTTAGAATGGTCAAATTCAGATCCTATTGCTTATGAAATCAAGAACTTCATGATAAATCTTGGTAGTTTGGATGCACAAGAATCTGCCCTTGCCACATTCTTTGGAACATTTCAGATGAGGATGAACAAAAGGTCTAGGATTCCAGTAAGTGTTGTGGAAAGATACTTTAGAAGCATAAATTTTCTTGTGTCTACAGATTTTTGTCACATGGAAGCAATTGAATCAAGGTTAGTTTGGATATCTGAATTGGATTATGAAGTGTTAGAGGCTGAAATTGATATATATGCTAAAATTCTCTTGGAAAGCCCTAAGCATCTCAATGAAGAAAGCACTTCCGATAGCATGACTGGAACAGGGAAGAAAAGGAAGAGTATAGTGAAGCTAGAAGGTGTAGAAGAAAGTACGCTTGAACATGAGCATGAAAGAATGAATATTCAGACAACTCTCGAAGATTTGCAAAAGGTTATTTCTGATGCTAATTTTGATTCATCTATTTCTATTGTGGAGAATCTTTGTGGCATGATTAACTCTTTGAAAGTCTACATCTCTAGACTTGAAATGTCTGTTGGAATTAGGTCTAATGAAGAAAATTTGAATGATATCAAAGGAAAATGTGTGAATGCATACAATCGGGTAATGAAGGAATTGGAGAGTGTACAAGGTTGTGAAAAAGAGGCACATGAACTACTTTCCTTTTGTCTAGATTGGTTTGACAATACATTGAATATGAGAAATGAGATAAGGATGAGTGAGTCTCGACTGAGCACTCAAGCATATACATATAGATTAGTAGAAGATAAAGATAATAAGAGATGGTCCTACATTGTGTAGTTTCAGGACAAAATTTTCTCTTTGTAGGATCGAAGGACAGATGTTATCAAGAAGTTTGTGGCACTAAGAGACATGATTAAACTCAGACATACTTTTGTTTCTTGTGCTCTTGGTTGTATTGGTGAATTATCAAAGATCAATCTTAATCCCAATACTTTAACAGATAGTATAGAGTCTCTAACTAAACTCGAGCTATTTTACAAGATTGTAGTTAGTGCAAAAGGTTCATGGGAAGAAGGTAAAGCGTCATGGAAGGCTATCATGGAGAATCTTAGAGGTTCTTCTTTAGGTTAATTTAGTGTTCATATATTTTTATTACTTTTTGATGCATATGTACATTTATGCACTTGATGACAAAATTATTATCATTATTTTATATTTGGACTAAGTCGATAACTTATGTTTAATGAATAGTCACGGTTTAAATGTGAGATCAAAGATCTCATGCAAGATGAGAGAATGAACTCCCTCTAACATTGTTAGGTGAACTACGAATCCCACTAAGTTGATAACTTATGTTTAATGAATAGTAGGGGCATGTTGAAAAACAATGGCACTGGGTGGGAGGAATAGTTAGAACTATAATTCTCGTTTCCCACCCTTTTGTCCTCCCACCCACCTCGAGGAACCCTATGATTCCCTCCCACTTGAGGCCTCCCACCCGAAACTATCGAGTCCCTCCCACCCTAAAGTTCCAGCCAACTTACTAAGCCAACTCCTTGCAATCTGTTTACTCACTGATTCCAATGAGGGGATACGTAGGCAGGGTCACCATGAACCCTTGAGGTTTAGGTCTAGGTCTAGGGATGACCCTAATCATAGTCGCTTAGCAATTTTGAGTGTAAGCATATAAGTGTGACGTTGATTATCATCACTATGGTGAATGAAGAGCTATTGAAATTAACGTTTCTAATTTAGATGGAATATGTTTGGCTGGTTAAGTGGGTAGATGATTCAAATTGAATTTGAAAAAAATTGTAACGCCCGAGTGGCAGATTTTACACTTGTTTATTTGAGAATTGGAGAAGGATCCTTAACTAAGGTCAAACATTTGGAGATTGAATATAATGTATCTTGCCTTGATATAAATACCATTGGTGACAATCCAAGGATTAGTGAGTGGTTATTACTGAATTATGGAAAGAACGTGGTATCAAGATTTTCTCTTTTCCTAATCTAGTATTGATTACAAGTAGAAATCCCAAGGAAGAGCATCAGACAAGCCAATAGTTACTTGTAGTAGCAACAAGAAATTGCTCTAGGGCAATGTGAACCTTAAAGAAATTTATTGCATGTGCCTTTTCAACTTGAAATTGAGAAGGAATACCTGCTCACAATTGTAACAATTGATGACATTTAGAAACTTCACAATTGTAAAGTATTCAAATGCATATCTAGATGAAACAAAATCACAATTTCTATGTCTATCGGATGATTGAACATTTGAGATTATCTCATCATATCCTCTTGGTTCATTTGAAAATGGATGTTCCATCCCTATTTGTTCATTCTCAGATGACATGTTTATCATTGTCTTGGGATATTATATGTATTGTTAGAGAAGAATGAACCTAACAAGGGCCAAATTGTTTCCACTTGATTTTACATGTGGATCCTCCTTGATGTTTATTGACACCAGGTGTAGTCAGAATGTGGGCATCACAATCCTATACTAGCATTGTATTTCATCCCCGTGGAGATTTGATCATAGGTAGCATGGCAATTGTATTCTCTGAAGGCTTTGTTCTAAGTGCTGCAAAAACTAATGAGATTTTTGAAAGCCAGAAGCATGGGGTTTGGTGATCGTGACTTTTCAGTTGTCTATCAGGCTCAACAAATTTAAGAATCTAGGAGGCTGTGATGGAGATAATGAGGAAATGACTCTGCAACCCATTGAATTGGACACTCGACTTTACCAAAGATTCTAATGAGGAAATGACTCTGCAACCCATTGAATTAGACACTCGACTTTACCAAAGATTCTAGAGATCTCTTCTTTCTGCCAGGGAAAGTAGTCCCCAATTAGAGATGGCTGTTGCCCGCAATTTTAGGGCCAAAAGGAGAAAATATGCATGATACCAATGCACGGTTAATGGTGGTAAAAAAGACAGGCCTATTGGAGTATATGAGCTTTCAAAAAGAAGTTCAAGATTTTGGAGCTGGGGAAGTCAAGGTGAGAGGTCGCATATCATATGTTCTTTTATAAATCTCCATGGATACAGTTTGTGACAATGCAAGAGAACATATTGTTTAGGAAGGCAAGAAGTATAAAGAAGCTATCAGAGTTTATGCATTAGAGAAAGACCTCCAACTGCTCTCTAATTGGGACCAAACTCAGATAGGAGAGAGGTATTAACTTGAGTGGTGGGAAAAAGCAAAGAATACAACTCGCAGTACCAAGATGCACATATTTATCTTCTTGATGATCTTTTTAGTGTTGTCGATGTAGACAATCGGGACTTGAGTCTTCAAGGAATGCATACAAGGAATTTTCAGACCAAAGACCACATTATATGTGTCTCCAAGTTGAATTCTTACCTCCTGCAGACCTCATACTAATAGCGCGAGATGACATGGTTACTCAGGTTGATCAGTACAACAACCTTCTCCAAAAAGGCATGAATTTTATAAGAATGGCTGGTTCACATGATCAAGCTTTGGAGGTTGTTAATGGATTAAAAAATGAATCTAGAGGACAGGAATCAACAACTCCTCCTCAACCAATACATTGTTGTATGAATCAATATGAGAATGAAATTCAAGAATCTGAAACTCTTAATTGGGATGCATTGTTCGAGCATTTCTGTGAGGGCTTGTCGATAATTTGAATGGAGTCAATAGTTCACCCATGATTGATAGGGGTAATTTTGATGGAGTAACAGTAAAGTCTGTAACATGTTAACTATGCTGGAATTTCACATATGCTATCATGAAGACACTAACATCGAAATTGCATCATTATACCTAAGGTGCATGGCTACTACATGATTGTTCCATGAACATATTCCTCTATTCAAGATTTTTTTCTACCCTTTCAGAAATATATAACTAAAGGATCTGTTCCAAAGGAGGAAGCAGAACAAAGACTTGCAAGGGTAGTTAGTGATCCAAGTTTAAGCAAATCAGGTGTACATTGGAGCTGAAAAAAATATAGAGTTTTGTTTGAGAATCAGTTATCTAAAGAAGCGAGTGATTCTGAGAAAGAGAAGCTTGCAGGACTTGCTTGATGTTCACCTATATTCAAGATGGTAAGTGCATTTTCAGCTTATTTTGCCAAATATTTTTATGTTCTGTTAAAATGGAAGAGTTTGTTTGAACTTACAAACATAAGGAGGCCTTAGGATCTTGATTAGGGAAATTCAATATCTAATCTCCAAGTCTATCAAGCTCCATTACATGGAAAATCTTGTGGAAAGGTAAAGACATTAAAGGATCACAATTGTGGATTGTAGTCATTTGAAAAACATGTGAGATAAAGTTGAAAGTAGATTTCTAATGATTGTCTTGAGATTGAAGGGCTGTCCCCAATGCTATTGGCATATCTATACAAAGATTCCAAAATTTGCAAAAAGTATAAGAGAATGATTGATTACATCCATCCACCATGGAAGTGATGACATGCTTGGGATGCACTCTAGGGGTGCAATCTGTTGGGCAACACACTGGTATAGAAATGATTGGTACGGATCTGTCTAGTCCTCTTTTTGAGATTTTAGCGGTGCTAACCAATCAGAATTGCAATATGATGGTAGCAAAGGTGTGGACTCATAACATGAGAATTGCATTTGTGGTCTATATCACAAATGAATTGACCTCTAGACCCATAGAAGAGTTGGACTGATTGGCTATCATCAAGGAGCAGCTGTCCAATATGCTGAAGGAGAATAATGATGATGTTTGTTGACAAGGATTATGAAGGCATTGAAACTAGTTCGCTGGGTGAAGACAAAATGCCTTTTATAATTATAGACAATAGCATTGAAAAGGAAGTTGAAGTTGAAGGGACAGCTGTGTGACTTTGAATTTCATAATTTTCAAAATCCAAAGTTCCTTTAAATACTGGTACAACTCATTTGTAGAAAGGAGAGATTGTATAGGAGCAACAAGAGTACGTAGAAATCTCCTTTCGAAATTAAAATAAAGAAGAACATTTGGTCTGTGTGCTAGGGCGTTAATACTTGCATTGTAGATTTTTCTTATGTTAAATTTGTAATCTCTTTCAAATATTTTCTATCATGTTTTGATGTTGCAGTCTACAAATGATCTTTTATGCAATTTTAAGAAGTATCAAAGGTTATTTTTCGATCTGTGCATCTAAAAATCTTATTGGGATGAGTCTTTCTAATATTAGATGTTATTTTCTTTTTAAAACTCAGATTGTATGTCATTATAAAATTACATCTTGAACAGGGAATAAATCTTTGAGTTTGTCTCTGCTTTATCTTAAATCTCTCATTTTTTATTTTTTTTGAGAACTTAGTTCTTGGTCACATGTTATCCATATGAGGTTTTCCTCTATTTATTTTAGCCTTACTTCTTTTACTTTTGATACTTTCTAGTTAAAAATATTCAAAAATCTAAAATCTCATCATATGAGGGAGTTGCCCCTCTTAAATACAAAGGATAATTGCTAAACTTACACCAATTTCTCCATTTGTTGGTGAATTTTGCTGCTTTCCATTGGGCAAGTCAGATAAATTTTTTAGTGACAAAATTGTTTACCAACATATACCAAGGTGATGAAAGAAATATAAAATGAGAATAAAATTGCATTCAAAGGAAGAAATGATGCAACATAAGGGTCATTTTTACAAGCAAAGATGAAGAGGATAGAGGAGAAGAAAGAGGAAAATGAGAGAAAATGATGAAACAATGAAAAAAATATGCAAGGAAGCGGTTGATGCAAAGCTTAGAAAAAAGGAATCAAAACTTTGACCATTGTTCAACCTCCCATGGATCCCTAGTTATGAGAAAAGAAAAAATATCCTTGAAATCCTAGCTTCCTTTTTTATTATGTTTAACTTCAAATAAACAATTAAAATTAAAATTTTATGTTGTATTTGACTAAGTTTTAGATGTGAACTATTTTTTCTAGTTTTTATTATTAAAAGACCTATAAGGGAATATTGGGGTGTGGCCTTAGGTTTCCCCTTTTAGCAAGGTTGATTTCCCTAGCTACTCTACCACTCAAATTTGGATCACTCAAGAGATCCTCTTGAAAAAAATTGTTGACATGATTAAAAGAAAACTTGACCATTTTGAGGCCTAAATTGACTATTTTATCTGATTTAATTCCGAATTCTCTATTAATATTTATTTTTGTAAAGAACCTATTTTTTTTCTAGGCTTTTAAGAGTTGTATGACTATGATTTTGACTCTTCCAAATTTTATGATTTTCAAAATTTTCAAAGAAAGTCCAACTTGACAAGGTCTTCCTCATAGTATGGATGCAATAGAGGATTAGTTTAGCTTGAGTAGAACATATAATAATAGTTCACATTTTTCTTGCATATGTTATGACATTCTTACCTACTAAGATATTGATCATAACAACAACTAATTTCCATCTATTTTTGGAGCGTAGATGATTACTCATCATAATGTTTATAATATCCTTATAATTATCATTAGAGGGGACAAACCTTCCCTTTCAAAGAGAATCAAAGTGAGAGAGGCTAGCTTAGGTAGTTGTCTTGGGAGTTACTCATCCAACCACTTATTGCTATGGAGGATGATGAGACAAATGATGAGGGTGACAAGGACTATGTTCCTAAGGGGAAGACAAATGAGATGTCTTTATAAGGTGATGGTTTAGCCTTGGAGGATAGGTGGAAACACTAGAGGAGGCTGCATCTACATATTGGTTTGTCTCATTTACATAGAGAAAAGGATGAGGATTGGTGATTCATCATGGTAGTCTAGAGATCCTCATGAGTACCATGATAATATAATCCTTTCTTTTAATTTTCTAGACTTTCTAAAATAAATATTATTATCCTCTAACATCGGAGTAACACTCTCTTTAGAATTGGACACAAGCACTACAAATAGATGAAGGGATCTCTTTATAAATAATTTATTAAATGTCTTGATCCCTTCCATAGGGAAATTTGGAGAGGAACTTTGGGTTGATGCTAGGGTTCCCATACTAGCAAGTGGACACATAGATGTCATTGCTCCTACTTACCATGTTGTCTAGGAGGTAGCATCCTAGAGGACTAGGGTTTCTACATTAGAGGAAAAAGTTACTTTCTTTGAGAGATGGTCAACCTTAGTTTTAGCGAGTAGGGACCTAGTGAATCATAAATTAAGAAATCAAGATAGTCACACTCACAATTTTTAGCCACATTTCTTTGTGGGGAGACATTCAAAGGAATCCTAGGTATTCTAATATGGTAGTGTAAGAGAGGGGGACTAACCACATTCAAGGTCCCAGGTCATAGAGAGCCAAGAATAGAAGGTTGCCCTAACTTACCTCACTTTAAAGGGATGTTTTGAAATAGGGGAAGAGAATGATGAGGACTATAAGGCCCTTCAATCACTTTGCAGACCCGAAATCTAAATTGGGGCTAGGCGAGGCAGTTTTCAGATTCAACATTGTACCTTAGGTAGCTCTCTACCCGAGGATGAAAGTGTGGTTCTGGGACGATAGTGTGGCAAGCTGGAATCTCTTAGGTGAGCTAGCGTCTGTATGACCTGAGGACCAAAATACAGTATGAACCGTCAAAAAACAAGGTGACGGCCTAGCTAGTGACTTCTAAAGGAACAACATAGAGTTACAAAGTGGAAAAGGTACAAATGGATATGGTAAAATAAGTATATGAGAGCTAAAGCAGCAAACATAATCTCACCAAGGTGCCAGTTCGCCAGCTAGCTCCAAAAATCATGTCCACCTACACATAAGAAAGAGGGGAAAATTGTTGGGGTTGTATAGGGGTCTGCCTCAATCAGACCCCTATTTTGGTGTTTCCACCTCTATAGACAACCAAATAGCAACGAGGGAGAAATGTATGATAAAGAAGTAAAGAAAGAAAGTATGAAAATAACACTACAAAATAGTAATAAATACTCAACCAAATCATAAAGGAGAGGAGCGAAACGTTACCACCTCCACCAAGAGATCACTAGCCAATGGAGGAGAAAGAAGGCTTGAACAATCACCACAACCTCGATTGTAATGAAGGGAGGTGTTGCAAAACCTCAAGCCCATGCTGCAATGGCTTGCTTCACACTTGTTTATGAAGTTGATAGAGTGTTGGAGTGTTGCTTGAGAATAAAGAGAATACTAGAAGTGCTAAGAGAATACCAATCCATTGCTTAGAGATCAAAATGAGATGAATATGGATGAATTTGAAAGAGAAGAGGGAAGAATCTACTATTTTCGGGGTCGGTAGGTCGAAGAGGGATGTTACAAATCAACCCCAATTGAAAGTGTAACACCTCTACCAACTTCATACGCAAGAATTTGTTAGGGATGTAAGTGTGTAATGTGGATGCTTGTGCGTCATGCGCGCATCCCCGAAAAATATTCTTCTACCAACATAAAGGACAAATGCCAAGTGGAAGGCAAGTAGCCAATTGATCTGGAATTCCGCTTTCAAATTTGGTTTTCTAAGGTGATGATGTGTAAAAGGGGAATTTGTGTGAGGGGTGCAAATTCACTCCTATACATTTTTCCCCCACTTTAGCGAGCACGAATATTGATGAGTGCTTCAATAAAGTAGATCGAAGAGTAGGTAGGGTTAGAAATGTATACCTAAACCATCGAAGAAGTAGACCGTGAGCTAGCGAGCTCAAAAGTGCAGGGCAAAACAAAAGACTCCATAGCTCCACAGAACTATGAAGCTGCACAAGGTACACTGAAGGCCCTCAGACCAACAATGGACAAATCCCACAAGATGAAAACATCTTATAGGCCCACAAACCTATAATAAGGTGTCCCTCAAGATCTCTCACATGAAGGAAACCCAAAGAAGTAAGCATCCCACAGGCCCACGGACCTATGAGGAGGCATCCCTCAAGATCTCTCACATGAAGGAAGCCCAAAGAAATAAGCATATCACAAGCCCATAGACCTGCAAGGAGGCAGCCCCCAAGATCTCTCACATGAAGGAAGCCCCATGAAGTAAGCGCCTTATAGGCCCATAGACCTGCAAGAAGGTATCCCCCAAGATCTCTTGCATGAAGGAAATCCAGATGAAAGTTCCTTACAGGCCTGCAGACCCACAAGGAGGTATCCTCCAAGATATCTCACATGGAAGAAACTCAAAGGAAAGAGTGCCTTACATATCCACAAACCTACAAGGAGGCATCCCCCAAGATCTCTCACATTGAGGAAACCCAAAGGAAAGGGACTTTGCGAAGTCCAATTTGGAAAGCATCTTTACAGGCACACCTACAAAGCGATATGTTTACCCATAAATAAATCATGTCAAGAAAAAATTGGCCATGAAGGAAGTCAAGTGGACAACCATGCA